>JANHFT010001440.1:135609-157171 GCA_032467955.1 Pseudoxenodon macrops
TGCATGGTGTCTGAGTCAGTTGTGTTGTTTTGTGTTGTGTGTTTGTAAAATGTAAAAGTTTTTTGTGTTCTGTCTGTAAAGTGTAAAAGCACGCCCACCCAGTCACCTGACCTCCAAGCCACGCCCACAGAACCGGTAGGAAAATTTTTAGATTTCACCCCTGGTGCAACCCAATCCAATATCAAAGATATTGGACCACTCAGAACCACTCAGTCTTGCCAAGGTTCAGTTGTTTCCATCAAGTCCCCCACTGCCTTCAGAAACTGGGATAAGACATCAACAGCATACCTTAATTTGCCAGGGGTAGAAATATATAATTGGGTATCATCAGTGTACTGATGATACTAAACATATATTCAAACACACACAGAGAGAAAATGGCATGTCTGAACTTTTCTTTTAATCACAGTTTACTCATTAGAATGCTGAAAAGTCCCTTTGAGACAGCAAACCAGGGGACTGAAGAAAGTATGTACCCTACGAAGTGGCTGGTGTGGCATGCATAGAGCACAATTCATTGTGCATCTCATCTTATTCAGCACTCCTTTTTTACCTTTGTTCTCAGCTAATCTAGAAGAAAGTGGGGGTGGGGGTGGACAAATAGCACTATTTTGAAATCAAAATTGAGCCAATTACAAAGGCCTTCCATAAAAGCCCTGCCTTTGTCCTCCTGAATAAGTGTTATTCCCTCATTTAACATGAGGCTTCTACCAGGATAGGTACAGAGCCCCTGTGAAATGATGTCTTGTAAATAGCCTCCAAGGGCTAAATGCATTTTTAGCTTGTAAACCTATAATCAGGGCTGCAAACCTCAGGCTAGTAGGGGTTGTGCCGATAAATGCATTAGCCACACATTGCACGCTGGGGGAAAGTTATGACAGGAAAATACCAAAAGTTTTTGAATCATTACTTGGACCCATCAATATTTGTATGCAGGTGGAATCTTTTTTTGGATCACAGACTGCATTTAGTAAGGGCTAATTTTTTTAGGGACCAAACATCCATCATGAGATAAACTAAAGTAATGCTTAGGCACCACCTTCTCATCTACCTCTTAAAAATTCACTTTCATGGACATCTGAAAATTCACGTAAACTTCAGTTACATTCATACAAATAAAATTCCATATCTTTATAAACAAATTAGGAGAACTCATCAAATTCCTGCAAGCTGGCAGGAATAGACAACATGCAGAAAATAGGTTCAAGATCTAGAAAGATCTCAACAGATCTCACTGGGCCCTATCTTACAAAATTAAATTCAACACAAAGAAAAACAAGGCTTTACACTAACTGCGAGAGTGATGTTGGAATCCTAGAGCAGAGATCCCCAACCTGTGAGCTGCAGCCAATTGGCTACCAGGCCACATGATTAGCTGGCTGGTACAAATGCGAGTGGATGCATTTGTGTGTGTAAAGCATCACTCACACAAATGTAGCCATGAGCATTGTAGGAATTCGTTTTCCCACTTGAATGGGTGCTGGCAGCCCCACTCATGTGGGTGCTTGTGGCCCATTTGGATGACCATCACCCCGAGCGTCACAGGTGCTTGTGGCCCCACTCACGTGAGCATCATTGTGAGTGTTTATGGCCTCACTCAGTGAGTGCTTCAGCCCCTCTCATACAAGCAACTGATGTTCGTGTGCCTGCTCTCATGCACGCATGCACCTGCCCCTTTCACAAAACCATAACCTATTTCCCCTCTATAGGACAATCATTTAAATGTGAGCCAGCAGTATGCTGCAGTCACCAAAAGAACCAATGCAATCCTAGGCTGCATTAACAGAGGACAGGATGAAGGTCACATGAAGTGTTAGTAGCACTTTATGATGCCTTGGTAAGACCATACTTGGAATATTGCATCTGCTTTTGGTCACCACAATATAAAAAAGATGTTGAGATTCTGGAAAGAGCAACAAAGATGATTAGGGGGCTGAAGCACATGAAGACGGAATTGCACGAGTTGGGTCTAGCCTAGTGAAAAGAAGGACTAGGAGTGACCTAAGAGCTGTGTTCCAATATCTGAGGGGCTATTACAAAGAAGAAGGGGAGTCAACCTATTTTCCAAAGCACCAGAAGGTAAGACAAGAAGTAATGGATGAAAACTAATCAAGGACAGACGCAATCTAGAACTAAGTTGAAATTTCTTGAATGTGAAAACAATTAATCAGTGGGGAACACCTTGCCTTCAGAGGTTGTGAGTGCTCCCATTACTGAAGGTTTTAATGAAGAGATTGGACAACCATTTGTCTGGTATAGGGTCTCCTGAATGAGGCTGTCCTAGAAGACCTCCAAGGGTCTTCCAACTCTGTTATTCTGTTTCTTCTGTTATGACCCTTTCTTGCACCTGACAGGAAACCATTTAGACATGTGTTCTAGCTGGGTTGAAATCTTGTGCTCAGTTGAGATATGTTTAATCTCAATTTATTGAAATAAATCAGTGATTTGGCTTACTGATTAATTAGATCATGTGTTATAATATCAAAATCAAGCAAAATACCTTATGGCTTAATATGACTTGTGATCCATAACATGGTTTGTGAACCTTCTGACACAAACCTACAAAGCTCATTCTCCATTCAGTGGTTGGAGTTGAAGAAGCCGCCCACTGCCTTTGATGACAGGTCTCAGACCTCTCTTGGACTATAACTGGATAATCCAAAGGGACACATCTTGCAAAGAACTCATTAGGAAGAAGTGACAACACTGAGATAGTGACAAATATTCTGTTTCGAAAGGGAAAAAATTATAGCCCAGCAACTTAAGACAAGAGAGTTTCAGTTCTTGTTCTTTCATTTTTTTTCAATATGAAAAGGATCTGTAAGAAGAGCCATCTGAACCTGTTAATGCTTTGGAAATGGCTACCGTTTAACAATCTGAGAAGCAGCTCCCATGCTAGTCTTTTCCAAATCTCAGCGTCACGAGGAGCAGGAATATTTTTGAACGGGAATCTAACTTTTTCTTCCTTACTAGCTGTACCACAACAGAAATGCTACAACCTTCATAGAGTTTAGCTGGGGATCATGATCTTGCCAACTGCAAATCCTTCTACAGTAACATCCTCTCCCTTCAGTGCAATTAGAATTTTAAAATGTGGCATCGGCCATACTTGCATCAAAGAACAAAGTAATATTGATTGGTGTCTCCCTCTGCATCTATTTCACATAACTAATATTTTCTACAAAATAGCTGAAATTTGATTTTTCTTTCTTTCTTAACCATTCAGGACTCCTATCATTGCTGGGGGGCTTTTTGTAATTGACAAGGCCTGGTTCAACCATCTGGGAAAATATGATGCTGCAATGGACATCTGGGGTGGGGAGAATTTTGGTAAGTCACTGCAAAGGTTTTTTAAAAAGACTTAAGGGGGAATTTTTGCAGACCTGGATATGACAGCTTGTATAATATAGTGGTTAAGTGTTGGACTAGCATCAGGGAGTCCAAGGTTCTACTTTACTTTCTATCCTCATTTGTATACTAGGTGTAAGGAATGTAGATTTGGCCTTGGGAATGAGGAAAGCATGATTGACTCATTAGCAAAAGACTTTCAGAAAGATTACTCAGTCCTGAGAAAGAAGAAAGTGTGAGAAAGAAAATCAAAGTAGCCCCACTTAGATTTTATTTGGTATAAGATGAGGCAGGAAGAAACTCTGACTGGCTTTTAAGATTTTGTTATTCTGCCCTGCAATTATAAAGAGCATCCCTGGAGTTTTTGCTATGTTTGTTTCTTGACTATGCCTACTTCAAAGGGCCAACACAGAGTGACTTGGGCCAGGTATCTATCTCAGCCCAAATCACCTTGTAGGATTATTGTTGTGGGGGAAAATGAGAGGAGGGAGGACTATTGCTGCTAATTATGCCAACTTTCACCTCTGAAAAGAAGGTAGGACATAAATCTAACCCATAAATGTCACTCAAAAATCTCTTCTCTGCATAATGGGAGGTATGAATGTTTAGATTCCTCATGAATTCTGTGTTCTGTGGTTTTCAGTTCCACAGAACTAAAAGAACTAGAGATATTTTTGTTTTTAATCCACCATACACATTTGGAAAATTATGTGCCACTCAGAATCAGTGTGATTGGAGAAGCTTATCAGCCCTGTAGATCGATCAATCAATCCCAGTTATGATTTGCCGGAATTCAAAATGAACAAACTGTTTTGATGCCTTCGTATCAGTACATTCAAAGCTCCATTATTGCCAATTCCTTTGTCATCCATTGACAAAACTGGCTACTCATGTGAAGAAGCAGACAATCTTTTAGGAAGAAGACAGGTGAATGGGAAAAAAGTTAGATGCTCCTAGTACTGCCACAACAGCAGATGCTGAGACATTTTAAGAGAAAGAAATGGGCCATAACAGAGTTAATTCAAAGAGTCTGGTAGGTGTTTCCCATGGGATGCCTCTAATTAGTGCAGTATATTGTACTAACATGTCACCTGACAGAACTAGCTCTCCTTCTGGGGAGAAAATTTTATTGTGGCCATGGGAGGGCCTGTTACATGGGTGGATTCTAAGCATCTGTTGTGTTTTCTGGATGGTTTATGCTCTGACAGCATTTTTTTGTTTGTTTTTAACTCCCTGGTACCCACAGGGAGCACTTCAACATCTAAGTCAATAAAGGGAAGTTAGAAGCAATAAATCTAGGCAAGGGCTTGACTGGGTGCATCCTGTTCCAAGGGGGTAATATTGCTGCTCCTTTCAGTCTGTTTCTTTATTCTGAGTTCTGACTTATAAGAATCAAGCAAGCGTGCCAGCCCACATTGCTCAGTCCCTTTGGCTTAGCTCAAAAAGCCCACTTGGTTTCTAAGCTGCGTACAAGGTTCTAGCATTAGACTAGTCTTTACAAAGCCCTCAGTGCCTTGGCCCATGGATGTCTTCAGGACGAATCTTCCATATACTTCAGCTGACAGCTGGGGCATTAACACCAGATCTTTCAGCAGTTAAGAAGGCAGGCAGGTAGCTGCTGTGAAAAGCCTTTGTGGGGTGGGCTGTACTCAGCTACCAACAGAGCAGAAAAATTTCCCTGCACGGATTGCTTAGGTTCACAAAAACATGGTTCTTTCAAAAATATTTCATTAAGAATTAATGGTCCTATATTTTATTTTGGCTCTACAGTATAATAAAAGCAGCTTTAGAACTTGTTATTTGTTTGGATTTTGAAGACTATTTTAAATGGTCTTGCATTTGCAGCTTGCTTCAAATATTGTTTGCTACCCAGAGAACCTTTTAAGCACCAGGTCAGTGGTCCCCAACCTTTCTGACTTGGCGGCCAGGCTGGGGGGTTGGAATAAGGGGACTGTGCCACATGAGCAGTGGACCAGTGTGCATGCAACTTGACTTGCCTGAGTGGTGGTTCAAAAGGCATGCACGTAGGGTTCAACTTGTGCAAGTGGTGGGCTGGCACACACATGTGCACCAGCCCACCTCATGCATGAGTTGAACTGCATGTGCATGTACACCAGCCTATCGCTCACACAACCTGATTACGAATAGGCCACAGCCCAGTAGTGGGCTTTTAAAATAAACAAGCAATCCTTTGCTATTCTGTAGCGTAGAGCAGAGGTATATGACTTGAAGTGCAATGACCCCAGCTCCCTAAGTGGGTGCCATATTATAATTGCCAATGTGATAGAATGGGAAAATGATGAGATACATGGCTTAACATTAAGGAAGGACAGCACTTATGTTCTAAAGTCTAAAATGTGCTTTGAAATTACCATGATACCTGTCAGCACATCCATAAAGAATCCGTGTCTTTTTGTGGGCTTACATAGTAGCTGCCCTATTTTGGGATATTTGTTGTACACTATCAATGCTTCCTTAACTCAGACATGCATTTCCCTGAGCTCACAGCACTGCCTTTTCAATTGAGGAAAAGATGCAGCTTCTTTATAGAGGTGCTGAATAATGCCTTATTCATAGCATCTTTTCTACTTTGAAATTGCACATCCCTATGTAATATACAGCAGTATAATCATATTTAACTAAGATTTGTTGTTTGGTTATAACTCAAGAACGAAATACATCAATGATTGCAGATAAAACATAAAACATAAAACTAAATAAACCTAGATGAATATTGGTTGGTATCGCCAGCAAGAAAAGTCAAGAGGGAGTGACTGGAGAGCAAGTCCCAGTATCTTCATTCAATCCCAGTTAGTGCAAAATAAAAGGCCTTTCTATATTCTAACTTCTGAACTGTGATTTCAACTCCAATAGAGGATAGGAAACGGAGAAAACAGCAGAAAGTTATGAATCATACCATTACATTAGTCCTGTCTTGATCAAAGACAAACTTGATGTAATAGGCAGAGATACAACCTAGATCAGGTCATGGCCATATTAGTCTAGGCCAACCAGCTGCTGCTTACTACATCTAGTTCTGCCTGTACTCCATGGTGGTGCTAACATACAATCACCATGCCTAGCAGTCATTAATGGGTTTTGAATAACACAAAGATTAAAAAGTGGCAATAGCAACTAGGGATGTTGGATTGGCCATATGGCAAATTTGTTTTGTCTCTGCTCTCTAAGAAATTCCCAGATTGTTGAAGGGGAAAGGTAGCGACATTGGCTGCTGTGGTGCCTGCCTAGAAGGGTTGATCAAATTGTGTGGGTTTTATTGCTGCTATTATTTGTGGCTGCAACAATGCTACAGAGCAGAGGAAGCTAACAGTGCTACAGCTTTGAAAAAGGAACGGAGGCATGGAGATAGCAGAGAAACAGATCTTAAGCTGGCACTAATACTTTAACACCTCAAGGGAGTGTGGTTAGTAAGGAAAAAATAATCCTTGTTTTCAAAGATGCAACAGCTTAGTGAGCCAGTGAAACAGATGCTCCTGTTCTGTGGCAATCTCATCCATTGTCTCCCACTCCCCTTGAAGCTTTGCACATTAGTGTGTCATTATACAGTACATTTTTGTTCTTAATAAGTAGGGATTGTATATACAAATAGTTGTGGGCCATGCTGCTTCTTGCTGAATTGTCCTTTTCCACTGAAATTTCCTCTCACCAAGGAAATCAAGGTCATATAATCAAGCAGTCCCAAAAATATCAGTGCTAAAATGGCTTTGTGCGTTTGTGTAATGGAATTGGCCCAATAGCTAGCCTGAAAAAGAAAAATGAAAGTTTGCTGGAGTCATGCAGGAAGAACATACATATGGAAAGCAGGATTGGGGAACAATGCAAAGCAATGCTAGTATTTTATGATTATAATAATGATTTATCACTTGTTCCTTGCATGCACACTGAGAGACTATGCAGTGGAGACAAATTCCTTGTATGTCCAATCACACTTGGCCAATAAACTTATTCTATTCTATTCTATTCTATTCTATTCTATTCTATTCTACTCTACAAATCTGAAAAGGTAGAATATAGCCATTTTTGGGGGGGAAATAATAATAGAAGACAATCTTCTGCTGAAGGCTTCTGTAAATTTAAAGCGAAAACCTATAATAAGAGAATTCAAGTTTCCTATCTGAATAGGGAGAGGACAGAAAAAAAGTATTGACAATTTTCAGCAATTGGTATTGGAGAGGATTGAGAAAGGTAGAAGGAAAGAAATAGGATGACCATCAGTAAGATATCTGGATTTAGGCAATGCCAATAGTCAAGCTGTTGGAAGATCTGAAGGACCAACTTAGGGACAGATCAGCCTGGAGAAGGATTGTCTGGTTGCTAAAAATCAGCACCAACTCGATGGCACATAATCAATTGGTCAATCAATGAAAAGTTCCCCTTCAGTTTTAATAACTATACTAATATAGTCTGTATCCTAATTTACAGAGGATGCATCTTCTCTTTAAAGTCATCCTCTCTTTGAAAGACTGTACAAGCAATGGCAGTTAAAAGACAAGGAATATAAAAAGGTAGAGCAACTATTACATTATGCTGCTCCATAATTGCTACTGGGATGACAAGTTGAAAAGACATGAAGGTTACTTAGTCACAGTCATTATTATTATATTTATTATTTCTTCAATTTGTCTTCCCACCATGATGAGATGCATAGTATTTCTATTCAAATAAAAATATGTGTGATTGGCGTTTAGTGTATAGAGGGGTATTTTCTCTTCTGGGTTTTGTCAACAGCCACGCAGGCAACACTAAGACAGATTTTTAACCTGCAGCAAAATTTGAAACCTCATAGATTTCGCAATGGGGAAGTACCTTTTGAAACAGAGCCAGACTCTGACTTAGCTGTTAAATGTGGGCTATTTAGGTGAAACAGCTTTATTTCCATAATGTCGTTGTGTACTTTGATGCATCTCAATGGGCCTTCTTACTGCTTTAACCAAAAACTGATTACATCCTTATGGCAATTGACTTCACACTGGGGGAAAGAATTGGATGGTCTGCTTCTAGTTTGTGTCAGTTTCTTATTCGTAAATTCTGACCTGATGTCCAATCTTCATGAGAAAAATTATTTTGTTAGAATTCCTCCTTCTGTCCTTGGCAAAAGTAAGCAGGATTTGATACTTTGGCATCTTTTTATTGGCATTTCCCTCCCTAGATCTTGTTGTTACAATGATATTCATTTTTGCCTCCTTGTGTGATTTTCTCCCCCCCCCCACTTGCTAGTAAAATCAGGATTTGCCACGAAGGGCAAACGGTTTCTGTATTACACAGGGTCCCAATCATTACAAGAATTAGGAATTAGCATGTTCCTCTTGAGAAGTAAACTAAGGGGCCTGCTTATAAACTCACTCTGGATATCATCATTTTTTCAGTGTTATATGGATAGTTCAAATGAATAAATGTCAGGCTGGCAGTAAAGAGCTTTGAAGAGCACTTAAGATGGCAGAATGCCCAGAAAAGTTCTCACTGACAATAATGGGTTTGCACGGTTTGATGTGAGAAAGGGAAAAGTTAGGGATAAGCCAAAATCCCATCTGGTCCTGGACTCTAAAAAAATAAAATAACTGAAGTTGAGCCTCTCTTTCATAGAAATCTCTTTCCGAGTGTGGATGTGCGGCGGGAGCTTGGAAATCATCCCCTGCAGTCGGGTTGGCCATGTCTTCCGGAAGAAGCATCCTTACATCTTCCCAGAAGGAAATGCCAACACTTATATAAAGTAGGTTTGGGTGGGTTTCTTTCTTTTCCCATATTTCTCGCTGAAAGTGAAATAAATTCTACAGAAGGTCACATGTCCCAAGCTCACAACCCAATGTGGGATGTGTAAAAGTGTGGGGTTAATACTATACAGGTAGTCCTCGACTTACAACAGTTCATTTAGTGACCATTGAAAGTGACTTACAACCACTTTTCATACTTATGACCTCTCTGTGGGTCACATGATCAAAGTCCAGACGCTTGGCAGTTGACTCACATTTATGACTGTTACAGTTTCCTTGGTCACGCGATCACATTTTGCGACCTTCTGACAAGCAAAAATCAATGGGGAAGCCAGGTTCACTTAACAACCATGTTACTAACTTAATAACTGCAGTGATTCACTTAACAACAGTGGCAAAAGAAAGTTGTAAAATGGGGCAAAATTCACTTAACAACTGTCTCACTTAGCAAGAGAAATTTTGGGCTCAGTTGTGGTCCTAAATTGAGGGCTATCTGTAGTTTAACTAGCAGATCAGGAAGAAGGAAGAATTGCAAAATAGGTTGTAGGGAAAGAGTGGATGTTCTAAAGAGGAGAGCTATTGAGGAAAGTAGAATGGGAGTGTCAATGCTATTTTCTTAATATGAAAATTGTCCTTCAGCAAGGCTTCAAAACACGGCTACTTATGAGTACAGTTGATGCGCTCAGCATTTGGAGGAATCTAATTTTTAAAATATTTCCTAAGAATGCCAATGAAATTATGATTGTACATTATATATATATATGATCCTGATAGCTGTTCTAAGTGGTACCTTTAAAGTGAGATGTAGGCAAACTCTCCCAAGGGATTTCCTTCCTTCGTAGAATATCTGAATTTATTTTAACGCCATGGTGCTCAGTGGACATGTGGTATATTTTCTAATCCTGGCTGCTTTGATTTATGCTAAAGAGGTTGAAACTAAACACATGCCATGCACTGGAAAAGTCTAACCTCACTGCTTCTTGACATCAGTCCTAATAGGACCTTTTTTAAATTTCCCCATTGCTCATCTCCTACTGGTAATTCAACTATTCAAAGGAACTGAGTAAGAGTCACAGGGGATAGTTGTTGAGTTGGTTCTCCACTCGGATTAGCAGAAAATCTGTGTTTAAAAAGAGCCCCAAATATTCAGGCATGTGCATGTAAAATAATATCTGCAGCACTGCAGCTGCGATAAGAAACTGCATATGCAAAAGCAGCATCACTGTGCTCCCTAAAAACATTAACTTCACTTTGGAACCTTGTGTGCAGAACAATATTGGTTGTTTTGGTGTTATTCAAAAATATTAAAACAGTGCATGGATATTTAGAGGTAATAGAAATACCATCTCCAAGTCATATGGACATTCCAGGATATTTGTGCAAAGTATAGTTGTGAATTTTCTTGTTTGTTTCCGTAGACGGAGCAAATATATGGCATTCATTTTGAACAGTGGCATTCCATTGCTACAGTGGAGCTACAGATGTATATTGGATTATTTTTGTTTCTTTTTTTAGAAGTTACACTACTCAGCAAGTTCTCTGATCAGCTTCACATTTTAGGATTGCAAGCCTTCTTATGGATAGTTAATCAAAGCAGTAGAGCAGATGAAAAGAAATTGCAAAGGGAAGAGAGAATGTAGCCTACTTGAATAGACCTTGATCAAACTTTAAATGAATAAGGTGAACCTTGGAGAGCTAGAGGGGTGGGAGAAACAAATTGGAGACAGAATGAATAATGAATTCATCCCAGTGAAGATCTAGGAGCCCCAACTATTGGATTTCATATACTTCTTCATATATCTCTATCAGCTGCTAGACACCAATTCAAGCATGTCAAGGTTGCTCTTCAGAGGAACAATACCTATGCTTCTGTGTGCAAAATTCATACATCATTCACTAATCTTTTTGCAAAGCAACACACTTTAAGGATAGTGGGATATCCTTAAAGAAGAGGGAGAGAGATTGACAGAAACCCACCAATTATATTCATTTGTCAATGTATGCTTTGAAAAACGTACCCTTTTTGCAATGCTTGAGTGTATGGAATGAGAATATGTATTCTGTTGTTTGTTTATTACACTGCTTTCTGCTATAATCTAGAGCAGTGATGGCTAACCTTTTTCTTCTTGCCTGCCAAAAATGGCAGCACGCATGCGCTTCAGGGAAGCCTCCGGAGAATGAAAAACGCCCCTACGGGAAAATTGGAAGTCTGTTCCCAAACTTCCAGTTGGGCCATTTTTCACCCTCTGGAAGCTTCCCTGAAAATTCCTGAAGTTTCCGGGGGAGTGAAAAACAGCCAACAATCAGCTGACCAGCACACATTGTAGCTGACAGGGCAACGCCTCGCATGCCCTCAGAAATGGCTCCGCGTGCCATAGATTCGCCATCACTGATCTAGAGGTTCCTTTTCTAGGCTTGTGCAAGACATTAAAGTTATCTAGCCAATATACTGAACAAACTGTAATTAAACTGTAATTAAAATTGAATTAGCTTCTGATAAAATGCAAAATACAGGCTTCCTGCATTATATTGCATTAAGGCTTTCTGTCAGGCCTTTATATGGAAGACTTCTACTGCAGTCAATCAATCTTAGAAATATATATAGTTACTTTAATGATTGTCATTAAAGTAGAGGTGTCAAGTTTACCTTTCCACACATCTGAAAGAATCTGTTCTAAATCAGATCTAAATCATTGTACAGCCCTTTAATAAATACCAGTAAGGCAATAATTTTCTATCAGTCTATCAGTTTCTAATGAATCCATTTTTCTGGTATATTTTTAAAAGTTATCTATATGAAAATATATATATAACTAAACTGATTAATTTTCAATCAAATAAGACATGAAGGTATTATGCACTGCCTTTGTATGAATCTTAATTTACTATCTGATATTTTTGAATGAGAAGCATTATATTTAAACTCATGCAAGCTTTTCTTGTTGTTTCTCCTTTCTTTTTAAAATGTCTTTCCTTAGAAACACCAAGCGCACGGCGGAAGTGTGGATGGATGAATATAAGCAATACTATTACGCAGCCCGGCCTGCAGCTCAAGGGAGACCATATGGAGAGTAAGTGGCCCCCTCTGGCAGTGAAAGAAAACGGAAAGAGACTCAATTGCTTGATATGGTAGAACCTCATTATTGTTTTATTGGAGCATCGTCCAGCTGTTGGGATGTGTGCTTTTTGTTTCTCTGGGAACAGTTAATTAGATGTTAATAGTAAACAGATGCTGCAAGGATATAAGTATAAAGTCCTAGTTGTTATTTGTGGAGATGTGAAGGGGAATGAGAGCTTATATAAAAGCCCATTTGAAATATCAGTTTGTTCATGAATGAAAATAAATGGGTTCGTCTCCTCCTCGTTTCTCATGTTTGAAATTGTCTCAGATAAATTCCAAGGTGATTTCTCCTTTTCATAGCTGTCCGGTTGGTCCAGGAGAAGCAGAATCAGCTATCCTTACTAATGAGTTAGCCCTGTGAATAAATATTCCAGAGCAGAAGCAAATAAACAAACACTTCCTCCTTTCAAAAAAAAAAAAGCCTGAATCCATACAATATATTATATATGAGCCAGACAGTCTGAATACTTGTTTCCATATTTGCCCCCAAAGCAGCACCGAGTTACATTTGAACATTGGCTCAGAACTGCTGAGGAAATGTATTCCATTTTCACCTGTCATTCCCCCCTCCCTTCCTTTTTTTCCTTGCTCCTTTATCCAGTGCTTCAGGTTGTTTTATAACTGTATAAACTTCTCAGGTGATGGGAATGTGCAGGTCATCTGTATATCTTGTTCGTGCTACTGCCTAGTGTTCTGGGACCTTTGTTCTGTGTCAGATGAAATCTTTCCTATCACTTGTAATAATGCATTATACATTGTAATTACTTCAGTTCAGCTAGCTCTGCACATATCCCTGATCAAGCAGTTAGCAACAGCACCAGTTATATATCTGGAGAAAAAGAACAGTAAAGATTCCCTGGAGTGGAACTTAAATGTAGACAGGGATGCATCATTTTCTTGGCATCCGTACAAAACTAGTGTTTGCTTTCTTTCAGGATTTTCCCCCCCTCCCAATCTACAGTCTATCGCCCTAGGATTTCCTCAAGGCATCCTGTCTAAGTATTAGGACTGACTTTGCTTAGCTTTTCTGAGATCAACCAAGGTCAGCTAAGTGTTTCCATCTGCTCTGATTATATATTAAAGGGGAAAGTTACATCCAATACATCACTTTCTTTGCCAGAAATCTTTTGTTTTTTGTATTTTTGCTTGTTTTCTTTATGTGATCTAAATTTGGAGACTGGACTTTGAGCAATGTGTATAGCATTCATTAGATATATGATTCTCATTCAAGTTAATATATATGTGCACAAAAATGCCTTCCTGTCACATATGCCACAGTTAGATGCATGCAACACTGCTATCTTAGAGAAAATTGCCAAGGCCATAAACATTTGTGGGAATTTTATCATACCATAAAGTGAACAAATTAATCCATTTTCCTGTGGTTCCAGTCCTGACTCATAACTGCTTTCGTAATAAAAATATATAATCCTATGTCCATGTCTACTTAAATTTCAGCTACTCAATTATCCTAGCCATATACGTAAGCCCAGATTTAATCAAAAATTGTTTCTTTCTACTTGGAGCCAATCTAACCTTCTTGTATAAGATACTTCACAGCTGGGGTACAACTGGTGAAATCCTATTTACAAGTGCAGGAATGCAACATTTCATGTATTGGTAATGTAGTAGAAAGTGCCTCCTCAGAAGAACTCAGATCATACAGTTATTTTCAAATCAGATTGTACCAGAATGAGGAAAATACCTTCTATTGTTCTGTCCTGTGATCTCCCAGTACTTGAAATTTTACTTATAGCTGATAACCCAAGCCTGGGAAAGAGCTAATGAGATATGGTTTTGTGGTGTTTTTTTTTACATAGTGTCCCTCATAGAGACAGAATTTGATATGAGCTATAGACTTAATAAAACATTAATAGCATTCGAAGATGGACTCAGGTTGGCAAAAGAAAAAAAAAGCTAACAAGTAAATAAAAAATTAATCAGACAGCTAAAAAACCCTCGTATCATCAGTGAGGAGGACAGCCAACAAGGGTTATGTACATCCAGCACAGATATTCAGAGGAAAAGGAAACCAAAAAGACCAAAAATAAGATCAACTGTACACTAATTGCTGGGGATTGCCAGCTGATTTTAATTAACATCCTTGATTAACATCCTTTTGGAAAATTCAGTACGGTTACATGTTAAAATAAGCACAGCATAATTTTTAGCAGTACTACCACTGTCAGAGAGTTAGTTAATTTTCTGAACTGTAAAGCAGTTAGGTCATAAAATAATTTAGTACATTTCTTTGAGAAAAGAAATGGAGAAGTTGAAGCTTTCTGTGCATTAGCTGAATCCATTTGCATAAATATCTAGCTAGAAGAGTCAATATATTTCTATCCTTTTTATCCTAAGAATAAAAATTAGAACGACATACAAGAAAAGACCTGGCATGCTGTATTTTGCCTTATTAATCTTTCATGAAACAGACTCTAGGACTACATTAATTGCATTTTAACATTATTTTAAGGTTGATTATTTCTTTTACTTTATGTGTTAATATTAGACATACAGTATTGCATTTGTTAATTCTACTACGCCGGGATTTGTTTTAACTGCATTACTGAGAAAACCAGAGCATCTTGATTCATGCATAACACTGAGCCATAAATTGGTGGTAGAAACCACAATGGCTGGGGTCACACAACATTTTAACTTAACACAAAATGGTGGTTCAGTGCAATGTGTGATTATCGTTAGAAATAAGGGAAGGGAGTGATGGGCTTCTACATTATTCTTCTATTTTGTGATTCCATTAATTTTTAATGGAATCTACCTTTTTCTTACCCATTAAAACCTGACTTCCATTAAAGTTGTAACCAGATGCACTGCCATAACTATATTTTCCAATATGCTCTTTTTAACAGCATTCAAAGCAGAACGGAACTAAGAAAGACCTTGAAATGTCATACATTCAAGTGGTATTTGGAAAATGTCTATCCAGAGCTTAGGTACTACTAGTTTATCTTTTTTTTTAAATACATGCTTAGTATATGTTACTTCATGAATGACATTTTACAAATTTCATTTTGTTTTTCAGCTAGTACGACTACTGTGTCCTTCCAAATGGTTCAATGTAAATTCCCATCATTCCTTATCTTAGCCAGGTTAACTAGGGATTATAGGAGTTGGAGTACAACAACTGGAAGACAACATACCCATTCTTGCCTTTCAGGATGACCTTAAGTCTGATCCACTATGCACATTTTCTTAGAAGTAAGCTTTACAGGTAGTCCTCAACTTACAACCTGTCATTTAGTCACTGTTCAAAGTTACAACGGCACTGGAAAAAGTGACTTATGACCGTTTTTCACACGTATGACTGCTGCAGCATCCCCATGGTCACATGATCAAAATTCAGATGCTCGGCAACTGATTCATACTTATGACCATTGCTTTGTCCTAAGGTCATGTGATCCCCTTTTGCGACCTTCTGACAAGCAGAGTCAATGGGGAAGTCAGATTCACTTAATAACTGTGTCACTAACTTAACAATTGCAGTGATTCACTTAACAGTGGCAAGAAAAGTCATTAAACAGGGCAAAACTCACTTAACAAATGTTTCACTTAGCAACAGAAATGTTGGGTTCAATTGTGGTTGTAAGTCGAGGACTAACTGTATTGATTATTGCTGTATTATATTTTCTTCTTTTCAGAATTAATCATTATACATTTATTGTTTTAACCTACTTTATATAATTTTAACTACTTAGGTTTTTTTTACTAGTTAGTTTATTATTACTGATTTAACTAAAAAATATTCCTGATGGGGCTTAAAATGTCAGCACTAATACAATTATTCAGGCTTCTCAGTTCATTTTTTTACATTTTTATCCTGTCTCTCCTCTAAAGAGCCCATAAACAGCATAATGGAATAATGGAATAAAACACAAAGTAAATGGATTATCCCCCATGAAGTTTCATAATGATAATTGTTGGTGGCTGTTTGTTTTGAAATATTTCATGCCAATTTTTGATCAAATTGTACCAAAAGGAATGGAAAAGGACATTGATGTCAGTTTTCTTTAGATCAAATTCAGCCATTTGCTTTACTGCATTGGCTCTTTTATATTGTCAGCAACTACAATGTAGACTTGGCTGCTAGAGATGAAAGCTGATAGCCCTTATTCTGGGTCTTACTTCTAAAATCAAGGATGCACTCTATTTATCTTACACATGCAGAATGGATATCGTTAATTATTTAATATATTGTTAATATTTAGGCTTTATCTATTTTCTTAGAATTCCTGAGGAATCACTGTACCAGACAGGAATGATTCGGCAGAGACAGAGATGTCTGGAGTCCCAGAAAAATGAAGGACAAGAGTTCCCAATGGTGATCTTAAACCCCTGCATCACCAGCAAAGGTGCAGCAGCAGCGGCACAGGTAATTTCTCTAAAATGTAGCAGGTTGAGAGGGACCATAAAGCTTCATTCATAGGGTTTACAATTACCCTTATCTGAACTATGATATTGTGGAGGTGGCTAAAACTCTTATTTGCTGATGGTAAACTATAAAACTAAGGCTGGAAAGGCGATTAAAGCAGGATGCTCAATCGACAAAACCCATTGTGGGTATTTTTTTTAACAAAGGCACTCAAGAAAAAATAGCATTAAAAGTTCTAAAACATCAATGATAATAATACACAGTATCAAAGAGGAGACATCAGCAAAACAATGGCATAAACAAATTGGATTTTTTTCATTGCCTAAGTAGTGATGGAAGGCAAATAACAGTGTGACTACAAAAAAAACACCTTTGTCCTATGAGCTTAACATGTAACGAAGTGCTCCATGATATATATGTTGGATAAGAATGTACACCTTTGAAAACCAAGATGACCAGGGTGCACTATACAAACACCTTTTGTTATAAGTTCTAGTTTTCAGAAGAGTTATAAACAAGGCTTCCAAAACCCAACATACTTCAATTTTATTGATAGCAGCCAAAAAAATTCTTATCTTTGGACTACAACTTCCAAACTTCCCAGCCACCCTATCCCAACACATTTTCAGAGGGCCAGACTGGGGAAAACAAATAGGCATGGAAAAATAGGAAGTACATATATTTCATGAAATATGTTAATACACCTATATAAGCTTGTATATTTTAAAAAGTCTTCTCTTTGCTAACACTCCTTGCTCACAGAAATCTTGTGCTTATAAGCTTGTCATTGAGATGCTGATTATTTATAAGCAGAGTGCTGTTTACCTTGGATTATGTTTAGATAATCGGTGTTTTAATTGCTTTTTGGAATAGTACATTTGTTTTCCTTCATTCAGATTAGAAAAACTGATATGAGCTGATTTCCAACTTGGTAGCTAAGTTATAAAACATTTATGTATAAAAGATTCTTCCACAAGATATGTCTGTAAGCTATCAGATCCCCGACAAATATTCCATTGCTAGTATTTTTCTGGAATGTAACATTATCATCTGCAGGTCAATTTGTGTGCAAAGAAGTTGCCTTGTGATTAAGTCTTCCCACGAAGCCAGGGACATTATTTACTAATCTGTTCCTTTTCAAAATCAAACATCTACATTAGCAGTTTTGCTTGGGTTGCATAGAATCTTGAATTCCTTAGCTGTAAGGGATTTCAGTCTTGCCAGCAGAAATTATTTGTCACTTAGATTTGTATTCTACTTTTCCTCCAGGAGCTCAAAGTTCAGTACATAACATTGACAATTCCCCCCACAACAATCATTGAGATAGATCAGGGGTCCTCTGTTCTGACCCAGCTGCCGGACCAAAGAACACAGCACAAACAGTTTCCAATTAAACCTTGTTTTAATATGAACAAACTACTAATTAGCTGTCTTAGGAGTCATTCTATAGTTCATGAGATGATTCATCAGTCTTTTCGGTGCCACAGCTTTTAATTCACTTTCTTAACAGTCAGCAATTGTCCAAACAAAACAAGACCACAATTCAGACGAAGAGTCTTTCTGATAACAACCCGAAATCTTACTGTGATGGCAAAATGCCCAGGAGTAATTTGCAGGAAATCTTGACGACTTTTCAACCAGAGCCGAGCAGGATTTTTAGCACTCAAAAACAAGATATGGAATAAACGAAGTTGTTTCCTGCAAAGTTGGTCAGTCCTTTTCCTTACTTAAATAGGCTATGGGAGTGACCAATTTTTCCCAAGTGTAATCCCGAGTAGTCCTTCTCCTCAGGAACCATTCCTGCCTTTTGGCAGCTCTGCACGCATGCACGTTGAGAACAGGCTCCTCCTCTACCTCTTCTTCCTCTTCTTCACTCATGACAGCCTCTGGAGGTTTTGAAGGCCCTGGCTGAATCCCTGCCTCTGGCATCGAGTTTTCTCCAGCCTCCTCATTGTCCGACTCTGGTACCAGCTGCACAGGCCGCTGGCGAAGCACCACACCAGCCTCCTCGCTGTCTGAATCAGTCACTAGCTGCACAGGCTGCTGGCAGGCCACAACATCCCCAACCCCTGGCTCACTACCAGGCAGTGGCTTGTTTAAAACTGGGTTTCAAAGTGATGGACAACCGCGTGCACAAATAAGATGCATAAGATGCTTATGCTCACATATGAAGCTCCACTCGTGCAAGTGGAGCTTCACACATGAGCACAAGCACTGTCCACTCAAGTGCTTCTGCTCGTGAACTTTGTGTGCCAGTGCTCTCTGCTCACATGCAAAGTGGAAGGTGTGTGTGCCCACTGTTCACACCAATGGAGCCATTCATGCACGGTTGCACCTGCCACACATACACCCCCTCCGCAGTGCCAGGCTGGGGACAGCTGAGGTAGATTGTCCTCATTGGCACTTATTGGCCTAAATCACCCTTTGTAAACTTCCATAGTTGATGGACCTGAAGCTAAACCTCCTCAGTCCTCTCCCAGCACCTTAACCCCTTTCTCCAAACTGGCTCTCTCTTACTGTATATGCTGCATAAATCTCAACAGGAACTTATACCAGACCCATTTGGACTAAAAAAAAAAGCTATTTTGGCCCATAATTTTTCTTCACAAATAAGAGGGGAATAAAAAGAGAGTTATACATTCCTCCCATCTTTCAGACCTATTTACTCTTTTTCCTATTTCTAAAAAAAAAGTACTGAATTGAAGCAATATGTGAAGTTCACACTCTGCGTTCCTTCAATATTAAATTGCCTATTAAAGTAAAAGGAGCTTAATGAAGCTTACCTCGTTCTCCCCCAATCAGCAAAAGGAAAATATGCCGTGTCAATCAGAGAGTATTCTTTGGAGCAGATTAACAATTAGGTGCCATTTACAACCACAGGAACATCCCAAGGCATGCTCTATCTTCCCCCTCACCCATGCTAAAATTATATTTTTATGTATGAATACAGGTAGGGTAGTTCTCGACCTACAGCAGTTCATTTAGCGACTGTTCAAAGTTACAGCATCACTGAAAAAAGTGACTTAGGACCATTTTTCACATTTACAACCGTTGCAGCATCTCCATGGTCATGTGATTTATATTCAGATGTTTGACAACTGGCTCCCTTTTATGACGGTTGCAGTGTCCCAGGGTCATGTGATTACCTTTTGCGACCTTTTGACAAGCCAACGGAGAAGCCGGATTCACTGTTACTAGCTTAACAAATGCAGTGATTCACTTAAGAACTGTGGCAAGAAAGGACATAAAATGGGGCAAAATTCACTAACAGCTGCTGTCTCACTTAGCAACATAAATTTGGGTTCCATTATGGTCACACGTCGAGGACTACCTCTACTGAATATGTACTTCAACTTTAGCAAAAATAAAGACTCTCAACTATTCGTGAAAACAGAGCCTTCATTGTGAAATGTCAACAGTTCAGGAAAGGAATTATTGTTTTGTATGTCTAGGAATATGACAGACAATAGGTTTCTTTCCCCCGTATTTTGTCTGGGTGGCCCATGTGATCCTGTTGCAGTCACTGAAGAATGAAATGTAAAGTCCTGATGAGCTCTGTTCATCTCAGTGCAGTAGAGTATCTTCAGTGAAAAACGTTTACTAGTTCGTTTTTCAAAACGGTTTTCAATGTAGAAATAACTGGAGGCTCTCCATAGTATTAGGAAATATGTTTCAGCCACACAGTCAAATTAATGGTGGGGAGAAATATTACACATTAGAGCTTTTTCTGCCAACAGTACCCATCATTAAACAAAGACCCATAAGAACATCTTTCTGATTTATGGAAAGGAGCCCCTGGCTTTAATGAATGTCCAGGAGGAAGAAAATTCCACATAAAGCAAAAAGCCAATGATTTTTTTTTTCATATGCTGTTATTCAGACTAAAATACTGATGGTACTACTTAGTTTGCTGTGGTCAAGGTTCGCAGGATCCTGAGGAAAAGACCATACATGTTGCTCCAGCACTTTAGCCCTTCTCTCCCTTGTTCTTTTGGGACCATTAGCCAGTCATTAGCCTAATAAATAAATAATGATAGCTTGTACAGCAGGGATCTTGCTCTTTATGGTGACTCTTTTAAAATCAGAGGGTGTTTCAAGTTTTTATTATTTCCCTCCAAGCAGTTTCCAGTATTTAATAATTAAAGTATCTGCAAAAATGACTTTGTAGGAAATATTTTCTAATGCCAAGGGATATAATATGGTGTGTAGATCCTCAGAATCCTCTCTGGGAAGAGCTGTGTCCTTGAAAAACCCGCTGTTCTCCATAGGTACCAACTCAGAAAATAAGGCAGCTGTGCAAGCTTGAATTAGAACTCTCAGACCCTTACATCAGGCTGTGTACTTTACATGGAAAGGTACATAGAAATCCAACTGACGTATTTATATATTTTCTCAGTTCCAAAACTCTTTAAAAACAGACCTGGTGAAGAACTCCCCAAAGGATAGGTCAGCATTGTATTGTTGCTCGCAATCTCTTGAAACAATTTATGAATGAGAAGAAAGAGACAGACAGTTAAAGTCTTCAGTTTGCCCTCAAGAGTAGAAGTGAATCGTATCTGAGAAAAACGTACACAAATCTCCTGTTCTACTATGACCAGGTTTGTGCTAATGTTTGTTCCACTATAATCCTTCATAACCAAGCACTTTCCAGATGTGTTGAAACTGTAATTATCCAAATCTTAACCCACAAAGGTTATGTTGTTGTTGTTAGTTGCGAAGTCATGTCCGACCCATCAAGACCCCATGAACAACGTTTCTCCAGGCCTTCCTGTCCTCTACCATCTTCTGGAGTCCCTTTAAGCTCACACCTACTGCTTCAGTGACTCCATCCAGCCACCTCGTTCTCTGTCTTCCCCTTCTTCTTTTGCCCTCAATCTTTCCCAGCATTAGGCTTCTCTCCAGTGAGTCCTTCCTTCTCATTAGGTGGCCAAAGTATTTGAGTTTCATCTTCAGGATCTGGCCTTCTAAAGA
>JANHFT010001440.1:163194-174657 GCA_032467955.1 Pseudoxenodon macrops
CCCAAAAAAGAGGACGAAAACAAGATGGCAGCATATTTGCAGTGCCTGAATTTTCCCCCCCCCAAAAAAAAAGATGGCAGCACCCACGGAGCAGAACCGGCTCTGTGACATCACCAGTGGCTTACTATCTACTCGGTAGAATTGGTCCAAACCAGTAGGAACCCACCTCTGCTCTTTCTATAGTAGTCGGCTACAATATTTATTGAAGTTGATGTTTTGAAGTTGAATTCTAAAATATGACTAATCATTTGGATAAACTCAAACAAAATCAAAACATATTACTTTTCTAGATCAGTGATGATGATATAATCAGAAATCATGTGATTTAGGAATATATCAATTGATTTTGATCTTCTGATGATAGAAGAAGGCATGTGACAAGGAAGTTGAATATATGATAAGGTTTGCAGGGTTACAGGCAGTCTTTATATCTAGTTCATTCATGAGTTAATTTCAATATTCAAATGCTAGAGTAAAATTACTGCACAGGCCACGCCCACCACAGCTCCGTGATGAGGAAAAACATCATGAAACTTCACGTGACAGCAACGTGACACTTTGAGTAGCCTAGAGCAAACTGAGGGGTCCTTGTTGCTCTCTGAGTTTGCTTGTTTTCTTGCAGACATTTCATTACCCAAACTATGTAACACCACTAGTCCTGATTATGTTACCCAGTTTAAGTAATAAACCATAGCAAGAAAACAAGCAAGCTCAGCAACAAGGACCCAGGGATAAAATCCAGCAGGTTCTGACAGGTTCTGGAGAATCGGTACCGGAAATTTTGAGTAGTTTGAATAACGGGCAAATACCACCTCTGGCTAGCCCCAGAGTGGGTTGGAATGGACAGTTTGCGATATCCTTCCCCCAGGAATGGGGTGGGAATGGAGATTTTGTAGTATCCTTCCCTTGCCACTTCCACCAAGCCACTCCCACAGAACCGGTAGTAAACAAAATTGGATTTCATCACTGCAAGGACCCCTCATGTCAACTCTGAACTACAAATATTCTCCTTTATTATTAGAACAAACTGGAAGCGGAATAATCAGGGGATATAGAAAATAAACATAGAATCATTTGGGGTGGGGGAGAATTAACAATCCGAAAGGTATGGGCCAAGAAGCTCACTTTGGAAAAGAGATGACGCATTGAGAAAATTTGAAATAAAAAATGTCAAAGCACAATTTTGGTAGTATGAGAATCCCAGAAGAAAAATGCCAAGCAGCAGTAAAGGATCCCATTGAAGCATTCAAGCTACAGGTAGACTATAGGTAAGTAAGTATATGTGCATAATGTGTTGTTGTTGTTTTTGATGCACCCTTTTTAATGTTCTGACTGCTTTGTGTTTTGTGGTTTTAAAATGTCTTCTTGGATTTTTATTGAGTTTTGTATTTTAACTTTGCTCTGAGCAAAATAAAAAATACATATTTTTAAAAAGCTACAGGTAGTCCTTGATTTACAACCATAATTGGGGGTGGAATTTTAGCTGATAAGTGGTGGCTGTCATTAAGTGACTGGATCCAATTTCACAGCGATTTGTACTGTGGTCATTAATCAAATCATGTAGTCGTTAAGCGAATCATATGGGCATTAAGTGAATTGGCTTCCCCAACTGACTTTGCTTGTCAGAGGCCTGCTGGAAAAGTTGCAATTCACAATCACATCACCCCAGGTGCTGCAATAGTCATGAATGTGAGCCAGTTGCCAAGTGTGGTGGGGGTCGATGATCCTCAAACAATAAAGTAATGCTATAACTGATATGTGTACTTCTTTCTTGCATCACTGTGTTCGTAGAAGAATGACAGTGGCGCAGTAGTTAGAATGCAGTACTGCAGGGCTAACTCACTGCTCCCTCCAGGAGTTCGATTCTGAGTGGCTCAAGGTTGACTTAGCCTTCCATCCTTCTGAGGTAGATAAAATGAGGAGCCAGATTGTTGGGGGCAGTATGCTGACTCTGTAAACCGCTTAGAGAAGGCCGTACAGCATTGTCAAGCGGTATATAAGTCTAAGTGCTATTGCTATTGATGTTTTATTTTATTTATTTATTTTCATCAAGCACATATTAGGAAACAGATACAAGTAGAAACAAGATTATGAATACATGAGATGGATTTGGATAAAAGGGAACAATAGGACAGGGACGGTAGGCATGCTGGTGCGCTTATGCACACCTCTTAAAGACCTCTTAGGAATGGGGTGAGGTCAACAGTAGACAATCTATGGTTAAAGTTTTGGAAGTTTGGAGTAGAAACCAGAGTCAGGTAGTGCATTTCAGGCATTGACCATTCTGTTGCTGACATCATATTTTCTGCAATTGAGTTTGAAGAGGTTTACCTTAAGTTTGTCTCTGTTGTTTGTATTATTTTGTATTATTTTGGTTGAAGGAACTTATAGTGCTTCTTAAAGGAATTGAATCCCCACTGGAGAACTCCAAATCCAGTTTCTGCGATAGCAAGGGACGGACGGACCTTATAAGATATCTTTCCAAAACTCAGAGGAGAAATATATTAGAATCATCTTTTGTTATGTTTGAGGAAGATATTATGGTTTGTAAATAGCCAGACGAAGAATGCATAGCTGGATTAGCACCTTGTCTAACTGAAAAAAGCACTTAGGGTTTATACCAGTTTACTAGCATGGGAAATAACCACAAAACAGTAAAATAAGTTATTTTGTATTGGCATGAAGTAACAGATTTAACATACCAGCAAAGGTTTTGTGAATATCCTTAAAATTCTCAGGAAGGATTAAGTGGGCTTCATAGCTGCTCTTGGAAGAAAATGTCCTGGTGAATGAACCAAGGAGGAGATCCTAGATGAGGTAGTCCTGGAGCAATTCCTCCAGGTGTTACCCCCAATGTACATTTTTGGATACAAGAACACCAGCCTGAGAAAGGAGCAAGTGATGTGTTCTTAGCAAAAAATAATAATTTAGTAACTTGAAAAGTAGGGGTTACCTGAAGGGGTAAATGGACTACAAGAAAGTCTTTAAGAAAAATGGCCCTGTAAAAATTTCTACTGTGGAAAAAAAGAAAGAATGTAGTAAACAAGGAGAGAAATTACATGGCTTTTTCCTGTTGAATTTCCTTGTGGAAAGATGGCAGGAAACATTGGAAATGACAATCACATGACCACAGCTGACTGTGGCTGCGCGGTGCTGCTGTACCAACCACAACTATGCCACTTTCAATCTGTAGGAATAATAGATTTTGGATTTTGGATGCTTTCTTTAAATTAGCCCATTTGAGATCTGTTGATTCAGTGCCCTATCATGTGCTGTTTCACTTAAATGAAGGTTACAAAAATATAGAGTTTTAGTAGTATATAAACATCAGGTTAGATGTTTAACTAACCTGATATTTATATACTACTAAACTAAAGAAAAACATGAACAAAAGAAAGCTAAAGAAAAACATGAACAAATAGTGGTGTCTCAAAAGTATACAGAAGAAATTCTCCAAATATTGTGTAGCTCATGAGAATTCTTGGTAAAGACATACAGGCAGGGATCAGACATTATTTAGGTTCCTAAAGGGATTCTACTGGCCAGGCATAGTCAAAGAGAGCAATTATCACTGTAAATCAGGAACAGAAGGCCAACTAATCAAGCAAAAAAGGGCCACAAGATAAAGCACCATTAGTGAGAACGCCTGTAATACTGGGTATATGTGTAGGTTTTCTATCCTGTCAGGAATTAACACAGAGAAATATTTAAAGAAATTGGTAGTAAAGGTGGTGTGACGAATGTCCAGAAAAGATCTGGGAACTGAAAACAAGCACTTCCTGGAGGAAAAGAGTCAAGCCCAGAAGACAGTAGAAGAAAAAAAAGAAACACTCCTGCCCAAAGGCCACCATATCAGAGCAGTTTTCAGAGAAAACTGAAAAAGAAATTTCATTTTTTGGATCTTCAAGACCAGCTGAGAGGCAAAGCTGAGAGATGTGGGGGAAGGAAAAGAGTCCAAACAAGGGTCTGCAAACCCCAGCAAGCCTGCAAACCCACTGTGTGTAGCAACTCAGGTGCAGAGCTCTCTACAAACCAGCTCCAGAAGTAGAGAACTCTTGAGTGCTAGGAAAGGGGAAGGGGAGAGGAAATCTATACATGAATGAAAAAGAGTTTTATATGCAAATAGACTGAGATTGGCTGAAGAAGAGCTGAAGTCCTGAGGGGAAAAGGGGAGATTTAAAGAAGACATACCTATTAGTTACCGTATTTTTGGCGTATAAGACACACCTGAGTATAAGACGCACCTTAGTTTTGGGGGAGAAAAATGGGGGGGAATCTGCCTATCAGGTATTCATCTGGCTAGCATCCTTAGTCTGGTCAGCTTCAGCGCATTATTCTATCCCCTGGTTAGGGCTGAAAAAAGATTCTGAAGCAGAGCTGATAGAGAGAAGCAGTGGAAAAAGTCTGCGAAGCCCAGAAGATCATTAGCACCTGGTTAGGTCTGGGAAAAAAGGTTATTTGGAGGGACTAGCAATGAAAAAAGCCTGCAAAGATCGCTTCATTCTTCAATCGCCTTGTTAGGTCTGAAAAAAAGCTTTGAAAAGGCTACATTCGGAGTATAAGAGTATAAGACGCACCCAAATGATCAGCCTCTTTTAGGGGGGGGAGAAGCGCATCTTATACTCCAAAAAATATGGTAAATAGGTAGGAATAGGAACAGAAATAGGAATATAGAAATAGGAGATAGACATAGGATAGACATATAGACATTAATCTATAGACATAGATTAAAATAATTGTCAATTTATAGAAAGATAATAGAATAAGATTTTGTACAATAAAACTGTTATGTGAGAAAAGCAAATTACAATTTTTGTTTCTGTGTTCTGTACCATAATAAAAAAAAAACTCTTAATACTTATCCACACTAATTATCCAGCAAGGTTCAATCATAGTAACTATGATATATCATAAATAATACTGTGACATATTATTTGAGGGTAAAATAACTGTAGTGGTACAACATCTACAGTGTGTAGATTTTAAATTTTAACTGGCTAACTGGGCCTTACATTGAGGGACCATATAATTTTAGTATAAAATTAGAAGACCGCAATGTCATTAGAGATTCATACAGGTAGCCCTTGAGTTACAACCACAATTGAGGCCAATTTTGTTGTTGTTAAGGGAGTTATTGTTAAATGAGTTTTGCCCCAATTTACATCCTAACTTGCCACAGGTGTTAAGTGAATCACTGCAATTGTTAAATTAGTACCATGTCTGTTAAGTGAACCTGGTTTCCCCATTGATTTTGCTTGTCAAAAGGTTGCAAAAAGTGACCACATGACCTTGGGACACAGCAATGGTCATAAGTATGGACCAGTTGCCAAGCACCTGAATTTTGATCACATGATCATGCAGATGATGCAAAGGCCATAAGTGTTACAATTTGTCATAAGTCATTTTTTCAGTGCCGTTGTCATTTTGAATGGTCACTAAATGAACCGTTGTAAGTTGACGACCACCTGTATTCATATCACTTTCAGGAAAAAGGTTAATTTTCAGCCAGACATTTTCAATTCAACTCACAAAATTATAACTGCTTCTATTCCTTTTAAAATTATTTTCATTTTATTTGAGTGTTAGCTGTTGTTAATGTTGTCCTGGCAGAGAAAGGATGGTATTTTTAAATATTAATATTTAATGTTTTAATGTTTTGTCTTATTGCTTTTACTTGGTTGTAAGCCATCTAGAGTCACCTTCAGGTGAGATGGAGCATATAAATTTAATAAATAAAAATTTTGATACTTGCCTGGATCCTTTCCAGTCCTGTCTTGAGAGAGTCACACATTGTAACCATGTTAAGGGCTAATGGTGAATAAATCAGTAAATTTTGTATCCTCCCACTTGATGAAACCTGACTGGAGATTAATAGACTCAAAGAAATGAATTTGTTGGGGGGTGAGGAACTATACTTTTAATGATTTATTCAAAAGTGAGAAATCAGTAGCTGGAAAGAAATTACCGGTAACACTGAATAGGAGAGAAAATACAAGGTATAATTAATTTAATTAAAGAAATATGCTGAGAAGTAAGTTTAATGCATTCTTCTTTGTTTCAGGAATGGACATATACATATAACCAGCAAATCCACTTTCAACAGTTATGCTTGTCCATACATACCCTATTTCCAGGTTCCCAGGTGATGCTTTTGCCTTGCAAAGAAGGGGATGGCAAGCAGGTGAGACCAAGATCAGGGTTCTTGAACTCTCCCCCAGCATAGTGTACTAGTATTGATGTAAGGCAGGAGTGTCAAACTCGCATCGTCACGGCAGCATCACATGACGTATAGGGACTTTTTCCCCCTTTACTAAACTGGCTGGGGGCGGGGCCAGCACATAACGCATCCGGCTTGTGGGCCGCGGGTTTGACACCCCTGATGTAAGGTGTTTTTTTTTTTAATCTTTCTTTGGTTCATTTATTTTTATTGATATACCTGAGCTTATCTACTATTCTAATCCAGAAGGACCATGCCACATGCTAACAGTAGTAATGTCATAGTAAAGTTTGGGTACTGAATTTCCACTTGCTTTTCTTAAATAATTGTTCTCCTCTTTGTTTACCATATTGATGCAGCTCAAGATACAATTCAACAGTTATCATATATCATAAATCATGAGCTAGGAATTCAATTTGGTCCAATAATCAGACTGCTCCCCAGGTAACCCTTATGGATTGGGGAAGTACCAGTCGGCAGGCTACATTTTCCCTGAAAGTCTGTAAAGATTCTCAGTCATCCAGATCATGGTTGTCCCAAAGATGCTTTTTCAGGAGGCAACTGGACTTTCTGGTTTTTTTCTTTTGAAGATGTTTTGCTTCTCATCCGAGAAGCTTCTTCAGCTCTGACATCCTTCCATTCCCCACTATCCTGCCATAATGAGAAATAGCAGTCTTTGCCTGCCTGCAGAAAAATACTGTCCTGATCATTGCAGTAGCTTTGATATTTTAATGGGAAGAGCTTCTTAAATATAAGAATAGGATAAGGTTAATCTTAATTTCCCATTTTTTCCCCTTTAATAGCGCTGGAATAAAGTTGGTTCTCACATTGAGCATATGGCTACCCGCTATTGCCTGGACACAGAAATGGTGGGAGATAGCAGTGAGAGCATGAGAGAAGTGGTCATTAACCCCTGTGAAAGCACGGCAATGAGTCAGCGCTGGGAAATGGTGATGTCCTGACCTCATCTATCAATTCACCATCAAGCTCATCTGGAAGGACCTTTGTCAGAAACTGGCAAGGCTGTTGTCCAGTTTAGGGATTGGTATGGGCTTGCTTTTCTGTGGGGCAGCTCAAAGAAAAAGAACACACAGTTGTGCTGAGCTGAGGTTGAAGAAAGGCTCACAAGCGCTGGCTTTAAGACCAGAGTAGTAACTATCCCAGGTTGGGGGTGATATGTGTGAACTGGTAAGAACACCACAATTTAATCTAGAAACATCTTTCGGTAACATTCATCTGTTAGCTGAAGCAAAATATGACCTTGTTTTTGAGAAGGAAACTTTCTGAAATTGAGAAGTGCAATATTTAATTGTCTTTGTTACGAAGGTTATTGAAAATCCTTGGAAAATAATAAGTGACCAAGGTGATTCTAACGGAAGAAAGATGGAGAAAAGAGAAACTAAATCTTGCAAAAGCACATGAATGGTCATGGGGAAGTTTAGAAAAGGCCAACAAATCTTGCACTTTGAATTGGTATGACTAAGCACATCTCTGAAATAAGTTTGAAATACGCTATATTGCACATGAGAATTTGAATGTGAACCCCGTTTTTGTGCAATAGAGATTGTATGTAGTGTGATTAAAATCAATGTGTGTGAGACAGGAAAACAGAAGAAGAAAGTGAAATCTTGAACTTTTCTTCAACTCTGGTTATGTGTGTATGAAGGAAAAAGAGGAAATATTTATCCTAACTTCAGTGTAAGATTGGACCTGGTCCAGAAATCACGACTGTCCCCTGGAGAGGAAGAGGGGAGGACAAGACTCTCCATTCTAACTCAGCAGAGGGCATACATTCAGGACATAGCTGGCCCTACATCCTGTCAATTCCCCAAAACTGATATGAAGAAGGACCAGGAGAATACAAAGTGGAAGGTAGATGGAGAGTAGCATGTACCTTCCTCCCATTTTCTCAGATGGCCTGGGGGGGGAAAATCACATGGTGATCAACCTCTAAATTCCAACTTGTCAATTTCTGGTATTAGTTATACCTGGTTGTTTTCTTGTCGAATTCACCCTCTTCATCTACCCCATTAAGACTGAACACCTTCAGCTAACTAACTATAGATAATTTACAGAAACTTGAAGAAGACAAGATCACATTAATTGCAGAGACACTTTTTTTTTTTTGCTGGCAGCGTTGTCTCTGGGTTTGGTGGGGGGAGGAGAAGGTTGTTAAATAAGAGCAATTTTAGCAAAATCACTGGATAAATCAGAAAATCATAGAAGCACAAGGGGGGGGGAATGAATTGTACCAATGCAGAAATCAGTAATGCCACTGAAATCAAGAGCGGCCCAGATATGAATATGGATTTGTAGTAAGAAATACATAAAATTTAGCTGAACCCCAAATTGATCCAAACCTGGGTCTTAATGAAAGAAAGCAGAATTCTCACGGTAGCTGACACTGACCTAGGAGTCTTAGTGAATGATTTCATACTTTGTGGCATTACGGAAAATTGGTTCTATGCTCGCAAAAAGAAAATAAAAGCTGCATTTCTCTGTTAAAAAGCAGGATGGGAAAATAGGAAAGAAAAGGAAGGGGGAAGTGTTGAGTTAGTTGTGATTTTCCCGTCTGCCACCTGATTAAAGGCTTACAAGAAACCAGGATATGCTAACAAGAAGAGTAATGTTTCTTGCAATGTGTTGGTTCATTTTTAAGGACCATAGAAAATCCTCTCCACATTCCTAGGTCAATAGGTGAACGTGAACTGTTTTAAGTATAAAGGAAGCATTGTTTAAACTAGTGCTCTCTTCAGCACATGCCATTTAATTCTGCAAATAACAATAATGATTCCTCTGTCTGTATGCTTATTGTGCGTATTTCCAGACAAAGTTTGCTTCTAAACTGTCAGCCTGGTGCCCTCTAGATATGTTGAAGCTAATCCTGTCTTGCAATTAGGGGCAGTGAAATACCGGGCAGAGGAAGCCTGCAAAAGGTAATGGTGGTGCTGTCACAATCCCTTCTAATCTGCACAGAAACATTCTGCCTGTGTGTGTTGTGAGTGATTCATGCCTCTATTTGAGAAGGCGGATTAACGTTTTTCGTTATTCCATCTCTGGGATCTCAGATGAACCTAAAGCCACCTGCTGTTTGTAATTGTAATGTGACTTTCATGGTTTAAAACCCTTGGAATAAGGAAATTTTTCATATCATAAAATTAATATTTTGCTATTTAAAGGTTATGGTCTCTTATTTACTTGTTTGCTTGCTTGATTCTATACTCTTTCTCCTCCAAAAAGAGACAGAAAAGATGGAAGAAAATCTTAAATAAAACTACCACAATAAAACCGTTCAAGCGGGGGCAAAAAATAATAGGAGCTAAACTCGTGCAGTTGAACAGGCTCGATTCCCAAAAGGTATTTTCAAGGAGCCTGGAGGTAGGAATATGACATTTGTCTACAAGTTCTGAAAGCAGCCGTGTCTTTTTCTGAAATTGCACAGCTATTTTCAAGAGTTGCCAACAGATTCCAAATTCATGCTCCTACATTCTTTGAGCAACTTTTTCGACTCCCATCCAAAGCTCTGCACAGCTATACTAAAAACCAAACTCATTAAATAATAATAATAATAATAATAATAATAAAGAATTTAAAACTTTTAAAGGCTTCTATTTCTGGAAAAGTAGTTATCCCATTAATATTTCTAATTATTTTCTGAAGGAAATCAATGTGTGGAACAGCAATCAAGCATCCCTCAGGAGAGAAATCCTTAAGTGGGTGCCACAGAGGTGGGTTCTGAATCTTCTTACTGCCAGTTTGCTCAGGGTTGCACCTTGAGCGCATGCACAGCAATAAAAAAATAGCTTCTGCGCATGCACAGAAGCAAAATACAAAATGGTAGCGCCCACAGAGACACCGAAGGAACCGGCTCTGTGACATGATTGCGGAGTTACTACCTACTTTATAGAACCGGACAGAACTGGTAGGAACCCATCTCTGGGGTGCCATAAAAGAGAAAGTTCTACTCCTGGGAGCCAAATCTACCAGTGGAATAACAATAGACTTCCTCAGCTGATCTTAAGTTGGATAGTATTGGGGGAGGCGATCATTTAAATTCGTGATCCTGAACCTTTAGGCCTGTATAGATTAATTTCACAATCTGAAATTAGAGCTGGAAGCATTCGGGAAACCAGTGCTGTGTTTCCTGGATTCATATATATATATATATATATATGGTCTGATTTATCAACTTCACTTATTTGGAGAGCTGCTTTCTATACTAACGGCAATCTCTGGATCCCCTGCAGTAATCTAAGCAATGAATTATATGATTAAATCATGGGTCAGTGAGACTAGGCCAGCAATGATCATACCTGATACAGCAACCAAAGCTGGCCCTTTTTTTTTTAATTCTGTGGCAAAATTAATTGGGTACTCCATGTGAATTAAAATTTAATTAACCTATAGGAGGAGACCAGTTTATCAATTTCTGCCACACCAATGATTTCTTCATAGCTAAAACTGCCTTCAGATAATCAAAACAAAGCCTGTATATATGGGCAGAACTAGAGGGAGTGTGTATAGACATCAAATTGCTTAAAGGAGTTGGGAAATCTCAAATAGAGCATGAAGACATGACCAGGTGCTGGCTGTGGAATAGCTTATGAACTGTAAGGCATCACTAAGCAATTTATGCACATGACATCATGGTTTATGACCACATCGCTTAGTGACACCAGTCCCTATTGTCGTTGTAACCTAATTTGTTCAACCGATATGCTAAATATACATTAAGGACAGCTGGATTGAAAGAAGGTGAGCATGATTTTAAAACCAGAGGGGGAGCTATGCTGATAATCTTCCTCTGACAGTCAAAAATGCAAAGGATCTGCAAAGTCTAGTAATAAAAGTCAAGAAGGAAAGAGGAAAAAGGGGCTAAAATTAAATATAAAGAAGAGCAAACTAATAACAGGTACAAGATGGCTTAGAATTGACGATGAAGATATTGATTCAGCGGATAGCTTCTGCCTTTAGGACAGAAGGTTGCATACTTTTGATGGTTGCATCAGCCAGTAAAATAACAAGCCATAAAAAATGTGCCACAAATTACGGTAGCACTTGGTAGAGCAGTCATAAAGGTCTTTGAAAAGCTATTCAACTGCCATTATGTGTTATACCTACAAAGATCAAAGTTGTGCAATCCATCACATTCTCTGCTTTTATTATTATTATACTCAGGGCTTTTTTTCTCAGAGAAAAGGTGGTGGAACTCACCTCCCTCCCCTGGCCACGCCCCCACCCAAACC
>JANHFT010001440.1:174757-193480 GCA_032467955.1 Pseudoxenodon macrops
TGGAAAAAGGTGCCGGAACGCGGTTCCGCCGCGTTCCGGCTGAAAAAAAGCCCTGATTATACTATATTTAGAAGTGAAAGTTGGACTTTGAAGAATTATTAAAGTATTGATGGCTTTTGAAATTTGATGTTGGTGAAGATTCCTGAGAATACCATTTACAGCCAAGAAAATAAACAACAGGGGGAAAATGGATCATTGAACAAATAGACACAAGGCTCTTACTCAAGGCACAAATGACCAGATGCAAATTATTCTATTTTGGGCACATTAGGCAAAGACCCAACCATCTTTTAAAAAGATGGTAATGCCAGAAAAAATGGAAAGAAAGAGAAAAAGGAGATGATAGTTACAGTACTAATGACTGTACTATTGAAAGACCAGGTTGGGGATCATGGAGAAAATCTATCCAAGATAATTGCTAGAAGTAAAAAAGAGAAGGTGATGGTGCATAATAAATCAAAACCCAATATATGTTTATCAGGAAAAATCTAAAATGAGACTTAATCTCAACTTAGAGCAGCTTTAATTTTGTTCAGTATTGTGTAGTTCAGATGTATTTCCTGCTGCCATAACAACAACCTGTTATAGTCTCAGTTCACACATTTTATATAACCCAGACATTTCTTTCCCATGATTTACTGAACAAACTACCATTGCCTAGGTTCACAGTGTGTATGGTAAACTGCACATCATTTACAAAGAACAACAGCTGGGTTAACAAACACTAAGTCAAAACCAAGTTTAGCTTAACTTAGTTCAATGTGTTAAGTGAGCTTTTCTATTGTTAACATACAAACGTTTTCAATCATCAGCAGAAAAAATATTTGTGCATAGAATATTTGAAGACTGATTATTTGAAAGTAACAATTTTAGCTCACAAAAATAACCATGCTATGTTAAGTTCCTTTGTTTGCAGTTCATGAAAACAATGTGATTAATAAATAGTCATATTAGTTGTATTTGTACCTGGAATGTATTTCTGAAATGAGTTTCAGTATTGTTCAAGCCATCTCAAAACTTTAAAACAAAGATAGAAACGAATGCTGTCTTTATAATGAGATTGTTAGATAAATTATTTTAATGATATAAGCCAAAAACATAATGCATTTTAGCTGCAGGTTAATGTGCGTGGAATTAAGGAGCAAAAGATTACATGAGGCAGAAAAAAAAAAGTATTATTGGCAAAACTATACATAGCATCAGACATCATAATGCAATTTGTCTCTCACAAAAAAGGAAAAAAACCTATTCCCTTTCCCTTTCCATCAGTCTCGTCTGCAATTTAAGTCAATATTGCTTTCAGAACAGAAATAGATTTTTATTTAATTATTTCAATTTATATCCTTTTCCATACTGAAAGCACAAGACAATTTGCATTTGTGCTTGCTTTTTCTTTTTTTTTTTAAAGCATTTTATGTATCTTTGTATCGAAGGTGTTCAAGGCAAGATAATTGGGTGGCTGCTACTTTATTGTTGCTTTTTAAAAAAAAATTCTTTAGGACAATTCTTATATAGCAAGGGAACCTGAGAGAGAGAAAGAGAGAGAGGGAGGGAGAGAGAGAGAGAGAGAGAGAGAGAGACTTGCTAAAAATGACTCTAGGCACATTATGGAAATGCCAGCCTACATATGCTATTTCACATAGGATGCAGTAACCAAAAGGTGACTAGTTGAAAGATGTCAGCACATATGGAGAATTCCTGAAAAACTTTCTATACAACAGCTGAGCCAAATATGGGCAGCCACTACCATGATTAATGCATTGGGCTAGAACTAGAAAGATTGGGATTTAAATCCATATTCAGCCACAGAAGCTCATTCAGTGACTTGGGCAGTATCTGTGCAACTAACTTGATAGGGTGAGGAGATAAAGATGGAAGTTAGAGGAGAGTATGGTACACCAAGGTCCAAAATAAAAGTGGGATATGAATCTAATCAAGAACTCACCCCAATCTGTGTGGGAAAACTCAGTTACTTGAGTTAAGAGTCTAGAAAAAATGAAAATGAGCTTATCGGATTTTATGACTCATCATCAGAAAAGTGGTGTGTTTAAATTCAGAGTTAGAGAAAGGGAATTGATTGATTGATTTGTCTGTTTGCAGAAGTCAGTTCAAGTACTTTGTTTTATCCTGAAGAATCTATGACAAAAATGAAAAACTCTGTCCCCAGAACAGCCACACTGGGACAAATAGTAATCAGCAAATTATCACCTCAGTGATCTTTTCTGGACTCAAATGTTAAGCAGGGGTTAAGCCTGGTCCAAGAAATCATCAAAAATTAAACTTGGCTGAAACAAAAATAACTTGTGTAAATATACGTGTGTGTGTTGCCTCATCATATTTACTGCCATAAGGTTAAATAAACCTTGCAGGATGAGATCCATTTGAGAAACTTAAAAGCCAGCAAGTTTTGTGGGTGTTCATTACATAGATTCAAAGCTAAACATTGATTTGAATGCATCTTTACACTTTCCATTTATGCGGTGGCCTTATATCCTCACCACTTAACACATTTGCAATGGATCTTTAGCTTGAAAAATCAAAACCATTGTAACCCGAAATTGATTTTTTTCTACAAGAGTTGTTCAAAGGAAAATCCGATTTTGTTTGTATAAAGTACATTCAATGCAAGAAGATACACCTGGTATCACCTTTGAAACTATTTCTACCCAACCATGAATAACAAGTGACACAATAGAGGAAATTCTTACAGACGATCTGATCTCTATCCATCCATGACACTGCAGTGAAAGTTGCCAAGTTTATTTGTTCCAGTTCAGTATTTAGGTACAGTATACTTTAATATTTCAATATTTATTATATTTAATATTATTCCTTAATGGAACAGATAGGTGCACTGCGTCAACCAGGAAAGTATCCTTTCCTTAAAGCAATTGCAAAAACTTGTCTGCATGTGCTGTAATTGTAGCTAGATCCTAGCCATGGTTTATTTGGAGAGATGATCATTTGGAGCTGCCCACACAAACAATTGACCTTGGTACAGAAGTAATCTTCAGTAATCCTGCAGAATTGTTATTATAAAGCTATTTTCATATGACATACCCTTGCTAAACTTTTATGATAAAGTTTTATGATAAAAAAATTTCCAGTGAGATTTCAATACCGTTGACTTTATGGATGTCTATGCAGATATTATGGCAACAAAATATAAATGATTTCTTACTGCTTTTTTCCCAGAGTTTTTTTTCCCCAAATTTGTCAGTCTAGCCAGGATTTCCTCCTGGTTTCTCAGCCTAGTACTAACTAGGTCATTTCTGATTAGCTTTCCAAAATTAGCTAAGGGCTGGCAAGAATGTTGCCATCTACTGTATTAATTAGTTTTTCCAATACTGGGCTTTGCAAGATATGCTGCACTCTAAACATGTTAAGAGTTTGGCACTATATATTTCAGTGTACATAGGAACACAATCATTGTCATCAAAGGCAGACTTATGTTAAGCTTATTGTAGCTGTAAAAAGACATTGCTTTACCCAATACAATTAAAATCAAATGCCAAATGCATAATCAAGGCATGACAAATCAAATGAGAGGTCCATGTGACACAGCACTTGGTTGTTGATCATATATTTATTTAAAATACTTGTATGCCACCAATCTTAAAACCAGAATTTTGTGTGGCTCATAACCATAATATAAATACAATATCATACAAATAATAATAAAATAATGAAAACAGAAAAACCTAGCACCAAAACCAAAATCCCTTGATACGACCCATAACACACTCTTCCAACTCCAGCTTCATCCTATACTATCCCAGAGGAAAAGCCAGATCTTTACAGCTTTCCAAAATGTTAAACCAGAAGGAGCCTGCCAGATCTCAAGGATAAAGGGCATTCCATAGGCATGGAAAAGGCACAACTGAGCTGATACATATACAGTGGAACCTTGATACTTGTTAATTGGTTCCAGGAGGTACAATGGTACTAAAAATGATTAAATCAAAGAAACCACGTGATTTAACAAGTGACCCTTTGTTTCGGCCAGAAAGGGTTGTGAGTCACAAGGCAGCTGACACTCATAGATTCTAGCTTGCGCATTTAGTACCAAACGAATGACAAGTACTGAGACAACATTTTCATATCAAAATGCATCAAGCACCCAATTTGATGAGTTTTAAAGTAGTCAAGTACTGAGATATGACTTTATTTATCCATGGTTTGTTTTTAATATTGCTTGTGGGATAACTCATAATGACTGAGTTATTCGGTTTGATACAATGCCCATGTTTCTTTGTTTGCCCATTCATTTGACTTGTGATGTCTTTACAATCAATGAAAAACAATGAAAATTTAAAACAAAAATAAAACATTGACCTCAGGATAACTCAGAACATGCAACTAGCAGTGCCAAGATAGGCTCACCCAACAGCTTGGTCTAATTGCAGGAAAAGAATTCACCCAACATTATAGCCATCACCTTAGAAATCTCATTATGATATAGCACAATGTGTGAATTCAGTCAACACAAATTCTGCAAGAAAGCTCAGCATTATATTATGATTTAGTTCATATTAAGCCAGGTCACCAAGCACTAAGAAACTGATACTTAGGGATATATAATAGAGATACAATATACTGCACAAAAGGATTATTTCTAGTTTTTGTGGCAATATGCATTTGTAAAGCTATCACTTACAAATTAATGTAATCTTTTTAATGATCTCATATTAATGGCCACATAAAATTGTCCAACAATGAATTTCATGAGGCACTTAAGTGTTGTGCAATGAGCTATTTATTTTTATATCCTAAAGATGCTGCCAATCATTTTACAGGATATACTCCGGGTATCAATGTTTTGACTTGAAACCTGAGTAGCAGTTTTCTTGAGTAACATCATCTCAAGGCATCTTGCTGCACTCATATCAAAACTGGAAACAGTTTAGTTTTTGAATTACACAGGCTGTTGACCATGCTCTTTTGAGATAATGATTGATGCTTCAAATATTTGGGGGCATCAGATTGTCTCCTGCCTCCGATAATGCAAAACTCAGAGAAAAATGGAGCGTTCCTTAAAAGAAAGTTACTAATGTGGTGGTGAATTCCTTGGACAGTGAATTTTAATGAGCAGGATGCTGAACACGGCTTCTGTAATCAATTTGATGGAGCCATTCCCCACCCCCTTGTTGCAGGTAGCTGGAACTATAATTAGATTTTAAGATAATTAGATTTCCTCTTTCAACAGTCATTTACAAAGAAAGAAAAGAAATTGAGTTTTCTTCAGCTTTAGCAACCCTAGAATCGTGTAAATAAAATGAAAGCTTTTTGAGACTTCTGTGTAACTAGCAAAATGTATTCTACTTTGGAAAGGTAATTTTTGCTAACATCCATAAGTATGGTGGTCAACTAGCTAGAAAAGGAAATCAGGACAGTTTATGATTCTAGTTTAGGGGAATTCTTTTGCTAAAAATAAAAAAAAGGATGAGCATTCATTGAAAAATGCATGTTCAATACATAATTCAGAAATAGTGTTAGATATTCATACTGTAAGTCACAACATATGAAAACATCTACACCCTTGAAGTCAGAAGTTCATGTATAAATAAGCACACTCAATAGATTAATGCATTTCTCTTTATGAGATGTCAGTTCAGCAGTAATTTTGCACCAATTTTGCTGCATATGAGTCCTTCATAGCAGCTCTTCATAGTCAGAACAACCCGAAAGGTGGCACTGGCTACTGTGGGATTTATTTTTTATGTCATTTGGCCACACCAAGAATTAGGTGTAAATCCAACTATTGCAAACTGTTGGATACTGTCCATCTTTTTAGTAACCTTCCTTTGCTGCTTGCAGAGCGGTAAGAGACCATCCAGATGTAATGAAGCAGAACAGTTGTTACACAAGCCATAGTATTGTCGTTGGTTCAACTTAAACAGTTGTTACACAAGCCACTGGGAAGAAAATAGTATTGTCGTTGGTTCAACTTAAACACAAGAGAGAAAAGGATAGTAAGGCAGAGCCTTCACTGTGTGGCTTCAATAAATAGCACATCGCAAAACTCCTTGCCCGATGAGCGGTGGAGTTAGCTAATAATGGGAAGCAGTGACTAAATAAATGGCCAATATTTTCTGATGGCTTTAAAAATAGGCAGCCTAGCAGGAGGGAAGCTGCTTCTTAGATGCCTAATTCATGTCATCTTTATAATCCTTGCTATAGTTTTAGCAGCCCTGGAAGATGAATCACCCACTTTAACCAACACACAGATCAACATGGGGTTTATTAGAACCAAGCTATCATTTAACAATGTCAGCAGAGTATTTATTATTAAGCAGAATGCTCCACGGTTTAAATGGAAAGTCATTATTTCTCCACAGTCATTGAACAACGTATGTATTTATGCAGCCAAGCAGCCAAGATGGTGCCGGAGGAACACAAATCCTGAATCTCTTTTTTGTTGGACTTCCTGAGCTTTTACTGCAAATTCTATCCCAGGCAAATAAAAATTCCTCATTATATTGTTTTAAACCCTACCATTATGCCCAACAGTGAGCAAAACGTTGGTTCCTTTCAAATTATTTCATTTTAAAGACACTAGTAATTACAGTATCTAATCCATAAAGCAGACTTTCTATCTACAAGGCAAAATTTATATATCTGATGTTGCAAAATAAGTTGCTCATTATTTTTGGGAGAAAAACCATGAAGCAGCAAAACAGGGAGTATCAGCTGCTAGATGCAAGGCAGGCAATCTATGGCTCAAAGGATTGCTGGAACACAAGATTTACAAAGTTCCAAAGTTTCAGCCAGTCAACTAACTGCATTTTTATTTAATGAGACAAATTTCTAAAATCAGAAGTTAAATGACCTGAGCTATGTTTGCTATGTGGACTGAATTAGATTTTCTTTAAAAAAAACAATGGCTGCTTTGAATAGGAGAAGATCTTCTGTTAAGGTGATAGCTACTCTATGAAGTCAACAACATCCTTCTGCACTAAATCACATTGGAAAGCTAGTGTAGCACCAAATAATGGATTTGGGGGGCATGGCTTACCATTGGATCCAGTGGTGGGATTCAAATAATTTATCAACTGGTTCTCTGCCCTAATGATTTACTCCAAAAACCAATTCATCAAACTGCTCAGAAAGTTAACAACTGGTTCTCCTGAAGTGGTGCGAACTGGCTGAATCCCATCACTGATTGGATCCCAATCTTTAGGATATAGAAGGTGGTCGGGAACATGGCCAGTATGTGGGAAGTAGTCTTAGTCTTAGAATTGTTACAACTAATGGCACTTTACTTAGCATGGAGAAGGCAATGTGACACATCAATAACATACACCTGACATGATACTGACAGCATTACTGATCTCTACCACTAGAATACATTGTTCCCAGTCCTTATATGAGTGCAGCAAGAGGCATTGATAAGACTAGTTACTCAAGTAAAACTCTGTTCAGGTTTCAAGTGAAAACATCAGTAGCCTGAGCTCATACTATAAAATGATTGGCAGCTTTGTTAGCATATAAAAGTAAATAGCTCATTGCATAACACTTAAATATCCTATGACAGTGATGGCGAACCTATGGTACGTGTGCCACAGGTGGCATGCAGAGCCATTTCTGAGGGCACATGAGGCGTTGCCCTGTCAGCTCCAGCGTGCTTGCATGCACTGGCCAGCTAATTTTCAGTCTTGATTTTCGGCCATTTTTCACCCTCCGGAGGCTTCAGGAGTTTTCAGAGGGTGTTTTCTCCAGAGGGTGAAAAACGCCCCAATGGGCAAACCAGAAGTTTGGGACTGGACTTCTGGTTTGACCATAGGTTTTTTTTTCATCCTCCAGAGGCTTCAGGATACTTCCCCGATACCTCCAAGAGGTGAAAAATGGCACAATGGACAAACCGGAACTGACTTCTGGGTTGCCCATAAGGCCATTTTTTTACCCACCAGAGGCTTCAGGAGGCTTCAGGGAAGCTTGCTAAACCCCTTGGAGGATGAAAAACAGCCCAAGGGTGTGTGTGTGCATGCATGTGCAGTGCAGTGTGTGTGTGTGGGGTTTGCTAGTGTGCGCGCCTGCCATTTTTGGCACGCAAGAAGTAAAAGGTTAGCCATCATTGTCCTATGAAATTCATTGTAGGAAGATTTTATGTAGCTATGGAACATTATGATCAACCAACACTTCCACCTGGGTACACTAGCAAGATGCTTTGAAATTCCCTGAAATATAATTGGCTGGTTTGTAAACATTTGAAAGTGGATCTGGGAAACTTAAGGACAAACAACATAGCAACAGCAAGAGTATTTTATCCTCCTCCTCCTCCTCCTCCTCCTCCAATATGTCTAATGTCATCCACAATGTCATTCAGGACAATTTGCCAAAGGAACTCAACATTTAAGTTTCAATGGAATGGAATATATTATGGTGCATGGAACTTTTTTTGAGCTATTCAAGAAAGGCATCTACCTCGTCTTTAAAGCACTAAGGACAAATATGGCTATTCTTTTCCAAATATTATGTAAATGGCATGATCTATATTTATTTATTTATAGGTCAAAAATGGGGAACTCATGGCCTGTGAGCCAGATGCTGTTCACAGGGTCTTTTCATCCAATCTATTTGAGATTTTATCCCTGTGCAGAGAATGGAGTAAATTCTCTGAAACTGACTTTGTCTTTCTTTCTACAGGGAGGCCTGGTACAATGCAGAAAAGAGATTTCATCCTGACTGGTCATGTTGTTAACACTGAACATTAATGGGGTAGAGCTTTCATGTGGAGACAATATTGACAATAAGCAGCATCTACTTCCAGGATATAATCTAGTTTTCCTGCTGGAAATCATTATGCCTGATACTCCTAATCTTGCTTTAAGCTCCCTGGGTGCAAGCTGTTCAACACATATTTATTTCTGCCCAACACACAAACTGAATGGCTGAATGGAAATCTCATTTGATGATCTGCTTCTGTATAAATATGACTGGTTCTTGTTTTGGAGCTTCAATCCCATATGGATCAGCTTGGATTTTCTCTAGGTCAAAGGGCTGTTTTTGGAAGCTTCTTGTAGTCCCACCTTGTTTTTGTTTTTTTTAATCACTTGGGAGCATTTGTTTCTTTGATGCCCTCAGACTCTTTTCTTTTTCTGAAGTCCCCATTGCAACTGTTTTTTTTTTTTAAGGTTGGTCTGATACTGGTAGATCAAAGAAAAATAAAACATAGTCTGAACATGATCAACCCCTCTTGCACTGAGAATTTGGAATTGAGCCAGGCATAATCTTTACATTCATTACATCATTGTAGATTGACTGTGGCTGTTACTATTCACTTCACTTTCTCAGCAACCATCATTGTCATTACATAACCTTCCAGTTCAGAGGTGGGGTCTGAATCTTCTTACTGCCGGTTCGCTCAGGGTCACGCCTCGAGCACACGCACAGCAGTCAAAAATTAGCTTCTGCACATGCGTAGAAGTAAAAATCCAAGATGGTGGCGCCCACGGAGCCACCGACAGAACTGGCTCTGTGACGTCACTGCAGAGTTACTACCTACTCTATAGAACCAGATAGAACCGCTAGGAACCCACCTCTGTTCCAGTTTAACTAAACAATATCATTCATGGAGCCAGTTCTCTACAAAGCAATGCCAGTGTATTCCCAGTCAGCTGAGACAAAACTCACACTGCAAACACTGATCCTTCAAGTAACTTGATGCCACACTACCCACTGCCTTATAATCATTCCCCCTTCTCACACAAGGAGCTAGAAAGTGGCCATAGACTGAATCATCCCATTAATCTACATTCCCCAGAATTGTTGACCCAGGTGGCTCATTTTTGTTTTCCAGCATTCTGTCACAGGTTTCTCCAGCCTTACCAGAGAGATCTGGGATCATTTCTATGCAAAGCATGTATTCTGTCACTGAGCATATTGATTTGGAGAACAGTAAACCGTAACACCATGGGAGGAGAATTTGCAATTTGGAAACAATTTCTTGTCCTAATATTGTGGTTTATCTCTTGGGAACTTCTGTGTTTTCTCTATGTAACCTTGAAAATACATAAATGTATTAGGAGGGCAATGGTCAGTAGCCATAAGGCCCAAAAGCCATGTCCTTTGAGATAAGAAAGAAACCATTCCTGTTGAGGAATGTTCATTTGTTGTGTTTTATCCAGGGAGATAAATCCAAGAAATAGGGAATAATTAAACATGCATTGCTAATTATGGGTGCTGGAACTAGAAATGAATTTTCACAAAGAAATTTCCTTCAGTTGGAGAATATATTGATGACTGTCTCTTCTCTAGAAGTAAGGTATAAAAGGAACAGCTTACCTTCACAAGATGTGGGAGCTTAATCACTGGAAGCTTTCAAGAAGAGACTGCACTGTCATTTGTCCGAAATGGTGCAGGACAGTGATGGCGAACCTATGGCATGCGTGCCATAGGTGGCACGCGGAGCAATTTCTGAGGGCACGCGAGGCACTGCCCTGTAAAAAAAATTACCCAATGGGCACAGGTTCGCCATCACTGGTGTAGGGTTTCCTGCTTGGGCAGGAGGTTGGACTAGAAGACCTACAAAGTCCCTTCCAACTCTGTTAATCTGTTAAGCACATAAAAAGCACTTTTACCCAGAACTTTGACACCACTCAACACTTTAGCCCACCATTGTGATCCCAACTGCCTTAGGCAGCTACATCAATTAATTTCTGACTTGGCTATTGCTTAGAAGGAATGTTCTGAAACAGCAACAAGGCAGAAAGTCCAACTCTTTGGACTCCTTGGTTGTCCTCCCATCTATATCTTTTAAGCAATGACATCAGCCATCCCATCAACACCTCTTGGGCTAAATAAACAGAATAGAGGTTTTAAAAAAGGCAGCTTAGTATAGTGCTTAAAGTGCAATCCAGAAACGAGACCATGAGTTCTAGTTCTGCCTTAGACATGAAAATCAGGCTGTGTGATGTTGAATCAGTTATTCTTAGCCCAGCTCACACAAGGTTGTTGCTATAAAAATAATAAAGTTAGGATGTTAAATAAACAACTGAAGGTTGTTGTCACCTGTTCTCCCACAATGAACAACTTCCCCTTGGTGATGAACATAACATAAAAACTGTGACTTGAAATGTGAGATAGGCAAGTGGTAAAGAGTATAAATGAATGAAAGGAAGGAAAGAAAAATAGATATGTTGCATGGTTACAAATATAAGAGAAAGAGAAAGAACGTGCATACATACCTACATACCTACCTACATACATACATACATACACATACATGCATGCATACAGTACATGTAGGAGGCACAGTGGCCTAGCAATTGTTGACTGGAAAGTTGGCACTTCAAGATTCACGTACCACATGACAGGGTAAGCTCTCATTTCTGCCCCACCTCCTGCCAACCTAGCAATTTGAAAGCAGGCAAATGCAAGTAGATAAATAGTTACACCTTCAATGGGACGGTAATAGCATTATGTGCATCTCAGTGTATAATCATGCCAGCCACATGACAATAGCAGCATATTCAGACAATGCTGGTCCCTCGGTTAGGAAATGGAAATGAGCACTACTCCCTAGACTCAGACAGGACAGAGCAGGAAAATCTTTACATACATACTTACATCCATCCATCCATCCATACGTTATGTTAATACATACATAATTTTAATGTTAATATTTGTCATTTTAATATTTTAATGCTTTATTATTTTTTTGGGATTATGCTGTAAACCATAATAACGCACAGTGCAGGATTAACATTAGGAAGACATTATGCTGTAAACCACTCACCATTGCTTACTGAGATGGGCGATATATATATCTGATATATATATCTGATATATATATCAGAGGTGGATTCCTACCGGTTCGGACTGGTTCTACGGAGTAGAAACTGGGGACATCACGGAGCTGGTTCTGCTCCATTGGCACCACCATCTTTTTTTTCTTTCGGAAAAAAATATGTTTTTTTGAATTTTTAGGGATTTCTTTTCTTATGCGCATGCGCAGAAGCCAGGTTTCTGGCACTGCGCATGCGTTGCCAACTTGTTTTCGGCCTTTTAAAAAAATATTCAGTTTTTTTTTCTACAGCGCATGCATGCACCCATGAAGCACGGGAGGCAGCGAACCGGTGGTAAGGTAAGTTAGAACCCACCCCACATATACAGGATACACAGCCCATTACCCAGGTCATTACAACACAAAAGACTAATGAGCACACAGCTAGGAAACGTTGCCAAGATACTCTCAATTTTACATGGAAAAAGACCCGAATACACCAAGACGTGAAAACCTAAGAAAACATATATATATGTTTTCTGCCTTCTGGATCGTGGTTGATGTTGTTCTTTAATTCTAAGTGGTTGGTGGATTGGGTTAATGTCAATGTGTCTGTTTATTGATTTATTGGTTGAAAATCCGGCTTCCAGGAATTCCCTTTCTCTCCTTGATTTCACCTGGTTACAACTATGGTCCTGGTTAGATCAAATTTATGTCCTTTTGAGAATTCCTATGAATTTAGGAATTCATAGATTCCTGATAACAGCACACTACATTCATGTACTAACAATGGAAACAGAGATTTCCTCTGGGAGGAAATATACACCATTCTAAATGAATGCATTCAGGATCAGGGTGATTATTTTATTGGGTACCATGAATGGATTAGTGGGATTATGATTAGCTCATTTGGAGAAACAAGAATAAATGAGACTGGTGATTGGTAAGAATTTGTTTAGCAAATGGCTTTTGTTTGGCATTCTTGATTAAAGAATAAGTGTATTAATGAATACACATGGAAAAGGAATGTACTCAAAGGTATGCTTGATTTGATTATTTATGATGAAAGAAATGATAAAGATGCAACTACTGAGCAGTTCTAAATGTTGAACAGGTCATTATTTGGTAGTATTCTTGCTGAATCTTGGGGAAAAGGAAATGGAAAAAAGGAAATAATGAAAGAAACGAAAACAAAAATAGAATACTCAAAAGATTACAAAGTAGGAATCTTGTATTAAAAGTATGGTTTTTGTATGGAGATAAATTAATCTCCATACAGAATGAATGGAAGTGGATATAAGGAAAGAGGTTGTGGAAGTTGCTTGGAACAGAATAAAATGAATGTGATGGAAAGGTGTGATATTATTCTAATAAAATGGATGAAAAAGAATGTTTGATCAAATTATTAAATTAAAAAAAACTGGCTAAGAAAAATGCATGGCAGGGAATAATTGGTACAAAACAATGAGATTGAGAGAAAAACATTGTATGATATGTATGGTAAGAAAAAATAGTTGCAAAGAATCTAATCAAAGATATTAATGAAGGGTTAAAAGAGGTAAAGAAAATACGGACTAATTTTGGAGGAAATTAATCATTACTTTGAAATGGATCGAAAAGGCCAATTAGGGCAGATGCAGCAGTGTGAATGGAGTTAAAAATAAAAGTGATGAAATTATCAAGAATGAAAATGAAATGAGAAAGGAGCTATAAATGCTATTGTCCAAGAAAAATGGCTGAAAGATAAGTCATAATTATTTCAGTATTGTAAGGTTTTGTAAAACAGTACGGCTGCAAATGTTGGTGGGTTAGCTGTGCTTCTTGTTTAACATGTTTGTGACAAATGATTCAAAGCATGCCTGTAACTATATCCCCCTGCAAGGAAAAAAGAAAAGTTTGAATGCCAAGCCCACCCGCGGGTGATTTGGTGATGTGTGCCTGAGAAGGCGTTTGGCAGAATCCCCATTGAAAGGCTGCAAGAAATGAAAATGAGCAAAGTCTGGGAAATGCGGTGTGATGTTATGCCAGGCAGAGAATGTGCAAATTAGATATCTGTTCTTTAGCAGGTCATTGAGAAATTAGGAGAGTGAGAAGGAAAGTTTGTTATATGTTTGGTTGGTAGAAAGGAAGTGGGTGGTATTTGGATGGTTGCTAGGGCTGAATGTTTTAGCTAAAGTGCCCGCATGTGCTGTAAAAGCATGATTCTGCCCATTTGGTTACATAAAAATGAGGGACTGATATGTCAGGAGAAATATAAAGGAGAGTTGAAGTAATGGAAATGGAGTACTTCAGAAATGAGCCTGTGGTAAAGCTAGAAGAGATAAGGTCAGGAATGAATGGGTCCTCGTAATACAGAAGCTGTGAAAGGATCTAATGTCAAAAATAATATTTAAAACATTCCCAATTGCACTGAAGAAAATATATTTAATGGAGTCAGGTAATATCTTAATTTAATAAATAATAATAATAATATGCAGAGCCAGTTCAGAAGAAGTGAAGGCAAGAACAAAAATGAGAGGGGAGAGAATGTTTGAAAAAAAATCCCCAAAAGGAGGAAAAAAGATTTAAGGGAAACTGTGGAAAATTCTACAATTGACTCTGGAAAACTTGGGAAGGGGGGGGGGGGAGTTAAGAAAGGGACCCAACCACATGCCTTTTCTAAGTATCTGTCACCATCCTGACTTCTTCTTTTACCTCAGTGGATATCCTTGGCCTATGAGGAGAAAGTGGAAGCAGTAAAAAGAAAGGGAGTGATCCTGCTACCATCATGACACTAACAGCTGTTTTGCCTACCTGGCCCAAATGGCAGAGGAAAAGGCCAAGTTTTAATCTCCTTTTGAAAAGCCTGTAAGATCAAGGCCAACTATACATACGGTAAGTAGAGTTCATTCTCAAGGGTAGAGCTGCCCCCAACTGGCCACCTGACATACCAGTGAATATTTTCAGAAATATTTTTGCTTGGAATTGTTATGTTCAAAGTTGTTATGGCCACTTTGCTGTAGCTCAGTCAGAATTCTGCCCCTGTTGCTGCCATCAGACAGAAAACATGGTGTGTATCTAACTGTGGAAGACTATTATCAGGTGGTAATCTTCTTTATATTACTTACCTTTCCCTCTTAAATAAGAATCAACCACCTAGCTTTCTGGAACAGCACTTCAAAATGTTCCAAGTGCCATTTTAAAGTAAAGAATAACACCAATCAAATATTCCTTTCATTCGCAAACATTTTAATTGCAGTTTAGAAATAAAGGCGCTACAAACACAATGAAACACCAAGTCACTTTATGCCAAGACTTGGTCCACTGTAATCTTTTCTGAGAGTCAGGCAGGTGTAGTGGTTAAGGCACCAGACTAGAACTGGGAAGATCCAGAAGTAGTATTACCTTAGCCACAAAGTTAGCTGGATGATCTTGGGCCAGTCACTTTGTCTCAGTCCTAGAAAAGAACAAAACCACTTCTAAAAAACCTTGTCAAGAAAACTGCAGGATTTGTCAAGCAGTTTTTGATAACTGGACATAATTGAATGGAAGCAAAAAAACCCCATACAAATATTGTCAGATGCGTTAGAAGCTTTCTTACACAAACATCCATTTGGAGGCTCAGTTAAGGGTTATCTACAAGTTCCTGATCACTGTGGCATCATCTCCTTTTGGAGTGATTGGACATTGGACATTGTACCTGGTAATGGAAAGACTCTATTTTAGAGTTTTCTAGTATGCTGTAAGTAAGGCTTTGCTCCCGCAAATTTTGCTGAAAGCTAGCTATAAAGAAAAGTGGCATTTGTTAAAAGTTGTCACATTGCATCACCCATGATGTTCCTTTTTGCTTCACATTATCAGTTATATAACTGCCATTGTGCTGTGACAGTAGTAACCCACTGTACTGATAATTGAGGAACAAACTCCATATTCCAGTTGACACCCTTTCTAATTACATCTCACCTTCATTAGGCCATTAAAGTGATAAATGCAAGCAATTACATTGAACCCCAGTGAAACACTCGGTCTGTGACAAGCACTGACTACAACATGAATTATATGTCCAGGAGCCCTGCAGATCACTGGCGATGCAGGGAAGAAAATTCACAAATGAAACAGACGCTCCATTGATGAGATAGTTGATGGCTTTACATTTCACTGCTACAGTCAAACACAGTTATTTTTCTGGACTCATCATTCCACTAGTGCAAAGTCTTGGGGTCTTTTCTTTTTTAATTAACCCTCCCTGAACAGAAAAATGCTTCTAAGTGTCTCTGGGAGGACTATCTGTCAAATAAGGTCTGCAGTTCAACATCACTCAAAAAATATTGCAAATATATGCTAAGTCTCGGAAATGAAAGGCTAACAAACAAGACAAGGGGAGGTACGTATGCTACTGAGAGTAATAGTCTCGTCAAAACAGGAACTTGAACCAAAATCCTAAACCCCACTCAGTAAAATAGGGTCTCTAACACAGCAACATGAGCACTTAGTATTTTGAACCAAGAGCAACATGCAAATACGTACATATTCCAATCAAAACAACTCCTTGTACCATAAAAATTGTAAATTACCTAAGGACACAGATGTTTTAGAATAAATATATCACTTGCGTCTTTGTGCAAGCAACATCGGCTCATTCTTAGCCAGCCATATGTATCTTAATTACTAGGAACACACATGACTGCTAGGCTGTAAATGAATATGATTTATCATTTCCATGCTCAGATATCTTATTTGTGGGACTGTATTTGGTGTTCCCCCATCACCTGTTTCTCTGCAATTCATGTTTGCTTCTTCTGGATCTCCCACAGTATCTTTTTTTAGGTGCTGCTGTTGCATTTGAGAAGCACCCTAATTGATGCTGTAGTTCATGTGGATCTCTCTGAACTGAAATTCCACGTTTATCTTTAGTTAGGCTAAGATGATGGAGGTCTGGAAACTATGCCTTGGTATTAGGAATAACATCAGATTCACATGAAAAAAAATAACATGCTGCAAAAGAACCTTGAAGCCAAAGAGAGGCACCTTGTTCCTGAAAAGATTATTTCATGTGGGGTTACTTCATTAGGAGGGACTAGAGCACATCTCCTGTATTAACATAATAATGAATGGAGCAGATGCTGAGGGATAGCTGATAGCTCAGCTGAGAATATGAGGGTCCATAGTCTTCACAACAAACACACTATATTAGCTGCTTGCCTAATTCACAAACAACTGACAAATTAAGCTTAAAGACCATAACTAAGGGCAATCAGCAGCAGCAAATCAGAAAAGTGCTTCTGCTTCAGTTTTCTTTTATTAAACAACATCAAGGCTGGGACTTCTGCAGAATTTTATTTATTTTTATTCCTGAGGTCAATCTTCTATACCAGGGGTGTCAAACTCACGGCCCACGGGCCGGATGCATCACACACTGGCCACTCCCACCCCGGTTTAGAGAAGGGGGGAAAGTCATGATACATCACATGATGACAATGTGACACCGCAGTTTGACACCCCTGTTCTATCACATTGAGACCAGTTGATGTTGTAACGGGTTGCTTCCAGTTAAACCAAAGAAAACAATAAACATGGAAGGAGTATTAGGGACCAGAGAAGGGTAAAATGGAATGGGGTACTAGTGTGTGTGGTTCAACCAGTTGTGGAACCCCAACCACAGTGTAGCATGATAAAATTGATGGGCCATCCAACGAGGCCATATTATATATTTTTATTTCCACATCATAACATGCCATATGAACAATTCTGTGCTGGCAGCCAAGGTATAGAATTTAACACATTATGTAAAATCAATTACTCATAACTTACAGGGGGTTGTAGACAGAGGTGGGTTCTGAATCTTCTTACTGCTGGTTCACTCAGGGTCGCGTCTCCATGCATGCAAAGCGTGCGAGTGCCTGTGCATGGCAATAAAAAAATAGTTTCTGCGCATGCGCAGAAGCAAAATCCAAAATGGAGGCGCCCACAGAGACACCAAAGGAACTGGCTCCATGACTTCATCGTGGAGTTACTACCTACTCTATAGAACTGGATAGAACCGGTAAGAACCCATCTCTGGTTGCAGGGGAGCCAGGCTAGCATCCATGCAATCAAAGCCCTTCCCCTTTTTTATGAACATAGAAAGAGGCAGGGCTTTATAACTGTAGTTACAGTAATCATCTTGACTTTTTTTTTTACTTCCTCCGAAGATTTACATAATTGGACAGGAATAGCAAAACCACAGAAACCTGAACCAACAGGATTCAGCAGTGCAGTGAGTCACCTCCAGGGACAGGTTAAGCTACCAGTTTACTGTGTTCATTTATTCAATTTCTATAGCCCCGCCCAGAGGTGGATTCTAGCTTACCTCGCCGCTGGTTCGCTGCTTCCCGTGCTGCGTGGGTGCATGCACGCTTCATGTGCGCATGCACAGTACAAAAGAAATTACAAAAAAATTACAAAAAAAAAGACTGAAAACAAAATGGCAATGTATGCGCAGTATCGGAAATTCAAGTTCTGTGTATGCGCAGAAGAAGAAAAAAACTGCTATTTTAAAAAAAACATTTTTTTTCAAAAACAAATCCACAAAAAGATGGCGGCACCCACAGACCAGAACTGTGCTTAGCCATTGTTGCCATTCAAAATAAAAGGATCAATTAAGTATTTGGAAAAATTACTTCAATTTCTTTTCTGGGAATATTATGCTAGAGTCTAGCATAATAGTGTTTCTCAACCTTAGCAACTTTAAGGCAAGTGGACTTTAACTCTCAGAATTCCTCAGGCAATGTCACTGGCTGAGGAATTCTGGGAGATGAAGTTCACTTGTCTTAAAGTTGCTAAGGTTGAGAAAGATTGTGCTAAATTAATAGAATAAAAAGAGCTTAATGGAACAGGTCTCTTCCACACCAGAATATCTTCCCCTCTTGTTTTGAATACTGAAGACTGACTGTCAAGAAAGAGGGATGGGCCCACGGGAAAATTCATGTCCAGTAACAGTATCCGTCTTCATCAAGGTGCTCTGATGATGGTCAGAGGTG
>JANHFT010001440.1:201461-222314 GCA_032467955.1 Pseudoxenodon macrops
AGAGAGAGAGAGAGAGAGAGAGAGAGAGAGAGAGAGAGAGAGAGAGAGAGAGAGAGAGAGAGAGAGAGAGAATGTGACATTTTCCAAAAATCCTGAATGCTTTCATATTAATTAAAATGTTCTTTTCTCTTTTTTTATAATCTCAGTATCCAATGGGGACTTTAATTACAATCCTTAGTCGCCTTGTGAACTCCACGAACCTTGCTTCTGATTAAATAGAAATTATTTAAAGAAATACAGCACTTATTTACAATATTTCTACTTCACTGGTCATTTGCCAGTCTAAAGCAAACTTCTCTAAACTTTGTTTAAACCTTTGCCTCTCCGTTCTCTGTGTAACTTTAGATATAGGTACATGCACATGTACACAAACACAATGCAGTAAGTTACTTATCAAACCCTCCTAAATTCAATCATCTGATTCATGAGTATTATTATCCTTTTATACAGCAAATTTTACCTCAGTTGTATTCGCTGTCTAACACGGATCTAAATAATCTGATTTTTCCCTCCAATTGAATATCAGTGTTCAAACCACTGTCAGCGTTCCGAGTAATGCACCCATCAAAAGCAGAATTTGGAGGCAGGTAGATTCCTCAAAGAACATGTTTATTGGATACATCATATTGGCACAACTGGTGAAAACCAACTCTAAAAGCTCCCACGGTTTTCACCTAATTAAAAGAGTAAAAATCCCCCTTCCCAGGTGTCACCGGTCACATTGTCCAATGAATATAGCTGAGAGGCTGCTTCATCCCCCCCCTTTCCTCCTTCAACAGACACCTGTTAAGATGACCTTGGTTCCCACAAAATCTTTTTGCTAGATGGATCTGTCTGAAGGTGGTAGATCTTTGTTATGTAGAATAGACTGGCCCAGGCCTTCTAATGATCCATTGACAAAGTTGGAGGGAATGAGTGAGTTTGTTTCCTGTCTAAAAACACATTTCTCCATTTCCTCATCCAAGGAAATATAATATTCTGCCTTTTTATTTTTTCCTAAAATATTTTGTTTTCTAGGAGAGGGGGGGGTTTACTTCTAGGAGAGGGGTAGGTCAGAACAATCTACTTCCCCCCTACCTTCCCCCTCTCACCTCTTAGTGTTTGTGGCAAAAGATGGCTTCAGCCAAGTTCACTTCAGAGTTGAGAACCACTAAGTTGGACAATTATTTATGCAGAAACTATTCAAATATGTACTACACCCCCCGCCCTCTGAAGTAATACCCTCCACCGAGCTGAAGCTCATGTAATGCTGCTGATCTCACGGCTTAGCTTTATCTCACTCTTTCCTTCTTTATTTAAAAAAAATGATTTCAACTTTAATGTTTCAGATTGCGACCGCTCTGAATCCCCTTCAGACAGCATCGATAGGCAGCGTGGATATTATTTTTTTTACTCGTGACCCAGGCATTAATTTTCAGTGCTAACCACCATTAAAAAAAAACACACACAAAAAAACGAGCAAGCAAGGAAGGAAGCGGAGGCTGCATTGATGAAGTTTGTAATGGATCTCTCCTTGAGGAGTTCAGAGGACAGAGAGGGTGGGTGGGTTTTTGTTTTTTTTGGCGCCTAAGGATTTGTACGAGCAAATTAGAGCCTCAAAAAGGATTGAAACCCATGCTGGTTTAAATATATGCTCTTTATTGCTGATGCCTCGGTTTGTATCTGCCATTCCTATCACTGCCTACTGTTTTCTTTATGAGCGGAGCTGTCTTTTATAGTTTGCTTAATCTGCTGAAACCTGTTTGAGGTAATCCTTAGTCTAAATATGGCTCCCACAGAGCAACGGAAGCGAACAGTGAGTCTGGTATCTTTCGAGAGAGAGAGAGAGAGGGGAAAAATGAAGCAGTAAAATAGTCTCCTTCTCCTTTGATGACATTAGAAGAAGAAGCTGGATTATAGTCTTTGGGGGAGTCCGGAAGCTCTCAGGGGAAAAGAGTATTTTGCATTGCAAGCAATGTGTAGCTCCTGCACCATAATCACTGCACTGCACTGTATCTATAGGCCTTTGTGACTCGGTTGTTCGCGACACATTTTCTTTTCCTAAAATCTAAGGAGGAGAGAAATACAAAACACCTTTTTTCCCCCTTATTCAGCTGCCAAGATAGTAGCGGAAGTTAACGACAAACGCTGCTAAATCCCCCAGTGCACTGAAGTGATAAGAATGAATTGGTAAGTGGTGAATTGCTAGAAAGGGAAACACGGTGGACAGGAAGAAAACTTCCAGCTACCTACAGTGGCAACCATGCAGTGGCATTAGAACTGTCTTTTAATCTCCTATTATTGTAGACATTGGAGGAAAAGTCCATCTTCGACGCTGCTGTTATAAATACTGCAGTTACGGTACAACGGAGCGTACTCAGACTTTTAAATCATTCTTCACTATTTGTGACACTTGTTTCGAAGGTCCTTTGCACAGCCCACTTTTCCAAGAAATAAATTGTGCGTATTTCCTTTTGTTTTTAGAAGAGAAAAGACTCAGATTCTTTGTCAAGTGCAAAAAACAGCGGAAAAGGTACATCACGAGTCCCCAAAGTTTAAATCACATCCCTTTTGTTGAGAATTCCTGAAGCAGATTTGAGAAAAATAGGATTGACTGGTCAATAATGTACCATCAAGCCAATGTCTGTTCTTAACGACTACGTGGATGTATCACATGAATATGCATGCCACAAAAACATCTCTTCCCAAAATGGCACTTCAGATCTACAGATAGTGCATCTTTATTGTAATTGAAACCAACAACTTTATGGCCAGTTGTCTTCTTTTTTTCTTTTCCTTCCATGTTTCCCAGCATTGTGGACTTGTCAAGGAAGCTGGCTTTTTGTGTTATGTGTCCAAAATATAATGATTTGAGTCTGGTTGTTTTGAGTTTTGTGTAAGAATCCGATATTGACTTGATTTATGATGTCTTTATGTGTCGGAGAGTTTGTTTGCTTTTTGGCTCTCATGATATTCTCACCAAAGTCCAAAGGCATCAATCCTCCTGCTCCTCTTCCTCCTGCTCCTCCTCCTCTTCCTGCTCCAACTCTTTCTGTTCCTGCTCCTCCTCTATCTTCTCCTTCTCCTCTTCCACCTGCTCCTGCTCCTCTTCCTCCTCCTCTTCCTTGTCCTTCTTCTGCTCCTCTTCTTCCTCCTCCTGCTCCTCCTCTTCCTCCTCCTCTTCCTTCTCCTCCTGCTCCTCTTCCTTCTCCTCCTCCCCCCCTTCCTCCTCCTCCTCTCACTTCCATAGACTGCCCAGGTGATACCATGTCTTGCATGATTCTGACATTTGTGGGTAGATACAATCACAACTTCATCTCTTTCAAGATAGTCTTGATTGTTCTATCAAGTGCTAGTCTGTAGTGTGTTGCTTGACTGATTGTTCCTTTACTGTTGATGCTTGATCCTAAAAAAAAAAAAACATAAGGCATCTACCCACTCTAATATCTTCATTGTCAATTCTAAAGCCGATTGCTATACCTGCTGCCACTAATATGGTTTTCTTTGTACTTAATTTTAAGAATGACATAGACAGGAAAGTTTCCTTTCTGTTCCAGATTGTATATAGACCTGCATGAGTTCAACGTGGTTTTGTTTTATAGCTTGCAGTGAAGCACAGTTAAAGCATAAGCATACACAGAGTCCTCAACCTATGGCCAGAAGGGAGCCCAAAATTCCTGTTGTTAAGTGAGACATTTGCTAAATGAGTTTTGGCCTTTCTTGCATTTATTGTTGCGTGAATCCCTGCTGTTAATAAGTTAGCAACCCAGTTGGTAAGTGAATCTGGCTTCCCCATTGATTTGGCTTGTCAGAAGGTCACAAAAGGGGATCACTTGACCTTGGGACACAGCAACAGTCATAAGTACGAGTCAGTTGCCAAGCATCTGATTTTAGATCACGTGATCATGGGGATGTTGCAAAGCTCCTAACTGTGAAAAACAGTCATAAGTCGCTTTTTCCAAGTGCCATTGTAACTTTGAATGGCCACTAAATGAACTGTCATAAGGTGAAGACTACCTGTCCATTGAAAGCGTAAGAGTACAGTTGGTATTAATTCCACTTGGAATTCCCACAAATTAATGCATCCGTTTGTTAAACCAGATGGACAATATTTCTCCCACTTTCTTTTTATTCTATCTAGGATCTAGGGCAGGGGTGTCAAACTCAAGGCTCAGGGGCTGGATCGGCCCATGGGGTGCTTAGATCTGGCTTGCGGGGCCACCTTGGAAACTACGAAAGACCAGCCTCTGCCAGTTAAAATGGAGCTCGGGAGGGCCATGCGCCATCCTCCCAAACTCTGTTTTCAGTTGTGATGGCCTCCTGCAGCCTCTGCCAGTGAAAATGGAGCTTGGGGAGGGGTGCACATGGCCCCACTTAGCTCTGACATCAATCTGGCGATGCCCACCCTGACCACACTCACCCGGGCCCCCAGAGGTCAAACACAACCCTGATGCAGCCCTCAACGAAATAGAGTTTGACACCCTTGATCTAGGATATCTAGGATGCTGATTAGTTAATTCTGAGATAGATAACACCCAGGGGTGAACTTCAAACATTTTAGCAAGGGGTTCTCTGTCCGATTGCTGGGTGGGCATGGCCATGGTGGGTGTGGCCTAGTCAGCCTCCTGCACCATGGCATGGGGGTGTTTTTGCCCCTTCCCGGGTTCCGGAGGCTTTCCTCAATCTTCCAGCAGGACGAAAATGGCCTCTCCAGGCTCCAGAGGCCCTTTCTGAACTTCGGGTAGGCCAGATTTTTGCCCTCCCTGAGGCCTCCGGGCGCGCCCTGCACTTACCTGCATCCAAAACGGACTGCGTGGGGACTCCTTGGAGGTGCGTGGTGGGCAGGTCAAACAGGAGTGGGATTTGGGGGTTCTCCAAACTGCACAGAATTTTAGCTAGAGGTTCTCCCGAACCCCAAGCAGCCCCACCCCTGATAACACCCCTCTAGAACAGTCGAGGTCTACAATATTAAAAGCTGCATCAACCCCACACTATTTCTCTCATGAAACAAAATGTTTCTAGAAATTTGAATTATTATTATTACTTTTTTTTTTTTTGCACATAGACGCTTCTGTTCCACTTGATTTTTTGGACCCGGATTAGAAAAGAATGGAAAATAGCTTTGTATTTGTCCCATTAACCTGAATGAAAACCCAACTGGAAAATTGTGCCTGATTGTCAAGTTCATAATATCTAATACAATAGAAGCAAATTAGAGTTCTCGCCAGCAGCAGACGAAGGAGCAGATTGCTTTATAAATCATCATATCACTGACAGTCAATTACATTCAAAACTTTTCAAGCATGAGCATGTGGCAGTGTTTATCTACCAACATTTTTTTCTCCCTTCTACAAGAGAAAATAGAGCAAATTTGGGGAGCTCAAGACAGCTTCTATGAAAGTTAGACAGGATAGAAAGAAAAAAGTCTTTTCACCAAGGGGGACAATGATTCAAAGCTAGAATAAGTGATAGAAATAAGAGAAGGGGGAGATATCAGCGTATAAACTTTTAAACAATAAAATAAAAGCAATAACAAGAGAAAAAATACGGAATAATTGAACAATGATAGATTGCAGCCTAATATAAATGTGTATTATTATTAGAACTGCATTAGTTGATTGAAGGTAATCGTTATGATTAACATTATTGATTTTATTTGTATTAGAAATATACGACACCCAGCTGCCACACTGTTCACACATTGATTTGATATATTTATTTTTTAAAAATGAAAAACTTGAAAAGCAAAAATGACAGTTTCTACGGAGAATAGGGAACGTTCGTTTCCACATTTAAATTATTATGTGGGGCTTTTTAGTGGTGTTTTTTTTCTGTCTCCTGGTTTTTAAGAATAATTTTTCAATAGGATTCACCTTAACACACCAGGCTGCTCAGATATGATGCTGTGATGTCTTGTGGCTGCATCCGTTTGCTTGCACATAGATACATACAGACACACAGTCCAGAACTTCTGAAGGATGCAGCTGCTTTCATGGTTTGAGAAAGTGGGTTTCATCCATAAAATGCAGGGAAGAACACTTTGCAAATGTTTTGCACAGCCCTAATACGGAAGCAGTTTGACCTCTGTTGTCTACAATTGACATAAACAGGGGTGGTACTCAATTACTTTCCTTACCAGTTTGCAAATATGCATGCACTTCTGCACACAGGCACCCGGCTTTTTCACATGCACTTTAGAAGTGAGTTCCTACTGGTTCAGACCGGTTCTATGGAGTAGGTAGTAGGTCACTGGTGATGTCGTGGAGCCAGTTCTGCGCATGCGCAGAAGACAAGTTTCCGGCACTGTGCATGCATCACCATCTTGTTTTTGGCCCTTTTTTTTGGGATTTTTTCCGGGTTTTTTCTACTGTGCATGTGCGTGTCCATGGGCACAGGAGGCAGCGAACCTGCGACAAGATAAGTTAGAACCCACCCCTGATGCACTTTGCTGGCACACACACCTTCCATACCTTCCATATCACACCTTCCATGGTGCATGGACTTCAGAGGTGGGTTCCTACTGGTTCGAACTGGTTCTACCGAGTAGATAGTACGCTACTGGTGATGTCACGGAGCTGGTTCTGCTCCATGGGTGCCGCCATCTTTAAAAAAAAAAAATTGGGAGAATTTTGTTTACATTTTTTCAGTTTTTTTTCTTCTATGCATGCGCAGAAGCTGAGTTTCCAGCACTCTGCACGCATCACCACCTTGTTTTTGGTCTTTTTTTGGTGGGAATTTTTGGGTTTTTTCCTACTGTCCACAAGGCGCACACATACCCACAAGGTGCGCCTATGGGGTGCAGGAGGCAGAAAACCCACCCCTGATGCACTTTGCTGGCGCGCACACCTTCCATGAGTACGCCCAGCGTCAAAAACATGCCTAAATAGAATGTCATAGAGCCAGGGAAGGTGGGCAGAGCAGGCCCACCTGTGATTTCCGCTACCCGTTTGGGCGAACTGGTTCAAACCGGCTGAATACAACCTCTGAATGCTACAGAAGTGTGTTTTTCTCTATGATGGAAAGAAAAGTATCTAGTCAAGGGGGAAATGGAAAGAAGTTAAGGAAATTCTGGAAATAAGAAACATGATATACCAATTTTGTATAGTGGTTAAGGCATAAGGTGAGAAACCCAGGGGACGATGAGTTCCAGTTCTACCTTAGGCACACAGCCAGCTCGGGTGACATTGTCCAGTCACTTTCTGATGGAGGAAAATATGTGTAGCACTGTTGATGCTACCTAGTTTGGATAATTGAAACTTCTAAAAGAAAACAACCAAGGTCAGAGAGCACCAAGGACCCTTCAGATACTTGCGTAGGAAGGAGGCAGTAGCAAACTTCAGGGACTTATTCTGGGAGTCTTTGAGAATCAGACACAATGGAATGGAAGAAAGAAATATACTTATGCACTTGTATACAAACTTCCATATACATTTGGAATAAGCAGGTGATGAAATATCTTTGATCTTTGTTTGAACCCAGGATGAGTTCATGTGTTGTTGTTGATGCTTGAAATGATTTATGAGCTGTGGTGGTGCAGTGGTTAGAGTGCAGTACTGCAGGCTACTTCTGCTGACAGCAATTTGGCAGATCGAATCTCACCAGGCTCAAGGTTGACTCAGCCTTCCATCCTTCCGAGGTGGGTAAAATGAGGATTCAGACTGTTGGGAGCATTATGCTGATTTTGTAAGCCACTTAGAGAGGGCTGTAAAAGCACTGTGAAGCGATGTATAAATCTAAGTGCTATTCCTAATTACAAATGGAAATAAAATCTTCTGAACACAAACTATACAGCTATGTCAGATGATGGGAAGGAAAAGAATCCAGGAGGCTGGAAGGTTATGGAAGTTAAGCCAGCAGGAATTCTGGAGAACATCAATTTGGCTCTGAAAAGCATTTTATTTATTGGTATTTCAATTCATGTTTTTCAGAGCAGGTCCTTCTGAACTGAATCAGAACCCTTTACCTGAAAGAGGCTAAATTACCTTCACATCAAAGGTGAAGGCTTTGTCTGGCCTTTAGTCAGTCAACATATGCTGAACATTGATTGTCTTGCCATATTCAGACTATTATCATGATGACAGCAAGTCATCAGGACTCAGATATTCAATATTCATATAGAGAAAAAATAATCTAAACAAAATAACATTGAAGCAACAACAGACAGGACTATGGGTGAGCAAAGGCAGCATTTTACAACATGGATGGGGAAGCAGATTCAGCATCTTAGCAAACTGAGATGTTGTCAAAATGACAAACTGTGTATCATCTAATGAAGGTCACTAATTTTACCAAATGCAACTGTCTGAGGAATGTTTGTAGTTGTGCAAACACACATGACTCTATGATGCAACATCATATGACATCCAATAAGAACTGAGACAAGGAGACCTCCAAAACAGCAAACCTGTTTTTTCTGGGTGTGCTCCAAATCAAAACAGGTTTTACCTACGTTCTTCAGTCCAAGTTTCCTCCCTACCAATAATATTGCTATCTCATCTAGATTTAATTTGTTTGTTCACCCTCAATATTAAGACTAATCTATCTTCAAGTCAATCTAGAAGCTAGATGGTAGGAAGCAGTATATTTGAATGTAATCAACATTCAATGACATCCTATTCTAAAGTTCTGAGCGATCTCCTCCAGAACTTTTATGTAGATCTTAAACAACAGAGGAAAGATTGGACCTCTGGGACACTATATTTTAATGACTAGGAATGATACAATAAACTCCCAATATATAATCTTCCAATATCTTGGGCATATTCCAAAACCTAACATGAAAAACAATGAACAAAATGGCCATAAAAAATATCAAACTATGGTACCAACCAGAATCACATTTTTCCCCCATCTAGTTTTTAGTCATCTATTGAGGTAATCATATCTCAAACAAAGTTCTGGGTCTTGAGCTGTGATATTAGCACCTTCTAGGAGATGTTACCATCTTCTTAGCATCTTAATCAGCAATAGAATGTCTGAGACTGACCTAGATTTACAGAGATCTTTTGGTTCAAAGGAAGTAATTTTATAATTACCAGCAAGAACAGAATGTATCTCCAGAATTCATCTCCTTCTTTAACCATCGGAAGTCTCCTGTCCTAGCTTGAGTAAACATGTCTTATCCATGCCTTCAAAACAGGGGTGGGTTCCTCTTATCTTCCCTATTGGTTCAGGTCGCATCGGGAGTGTGTGTTTTGTGCACCTGTGCACAATACGCTCACATGCGCACCCCAGTCACACCCGGGTAAAAAACCCTCTGTGCATGCACAGACACTTCTTTTCCGGCCACTTTCAACCCAGGGGAACCAATTTCCAGCCGGAGGGGGGGGGGTGGCCAGCTGGCCATCACTGCCAGTTCTGTGAGCTGGGACAAATTTCTGCCACTGGTTCGAGTGAACTGGTCTGAACTGATCTGAACCCACCCCTGCTTCAAAACCTAGCTGGAAAGAATCAATATGAATAGGGCAAAGTGTTGAAAAGTTTACCAGCCTAAAACAAAATAAATCTGATCACTATTTTTCCTATATAAATTGAGGTTAATTCCTCAAAGCAAACCTTCAACTGCCAGTTTCCCTACCCAATATCTTGATAGAGACAATATGGAAAAGCATTGTCACCTATTTCTGTGCAGAGAATCAAATCCTAAGGATGCTAAGGAGAAGGATTTCAGATGAATCTTTTAAAAGGCTACACTTCGCATTCATTCAAACCACCCTAGAAGCTCTTCCACTTCCACTCCAACCAATCTGCTTCATTGCTCTCAGCATTCTCCTTGTTGAGCCAAGGAAATAAGGCAGCTGAGAAGTGCCAGATTACAAATTTAACAAAATAAATAGGAATAACAGGCTCAACTGCCCAGGCCATCTCAGCACCCAAAGTTCAGCCACAAATTCAACAATAACACTGACAAACAGTAGGAAAACTTTTTCAACAGCATTTGGAAATACTCTAGAATTTTCATAAGTTTCCTGCCTCAGTTGGGAGGGAAAAAATCATCTATGGTCAGAGGAGTTTCCAGAGATGATAAAAAAAGCTTGCATGGCCCAATTTTCAATGCAAGGATACATGCAATCTTGGGGCTACAGCTTCCCAACTTTTCATTCATGGAAGCACACTAGTGAAATATAACAGTGTTTCTGAATCCAATGTACAACCGACGCATCTGTATTTGCACATCCTAAAGACAAAAGTTGACAATCACAAAATGGTGCCACACTACCCCGACAATCACAAAATGGTGCCTCCCCTGCCAAGCTGCTGATAGGACTTTCTAATCAAGTTGGCAATGAATATTTTCTTAAATTACATTAAACCAAGATACTAGTTGCAGACAATCAATTATAGCACCTGAGGGGAATTTACCTGCTATTTCCCAAGATAACCTGTGATTAATGGAGTATACCTGTTATCAAGATAAGGCAAAATAAGGTATGTTTATCACCTCTGAGCTTCTTGCCAAGAAGAGGAAAAAAACCAGGAGGCCTTCTAAATATTCCTAAGGTAATCGGCTTTTTATTTATGTTGCATGAAAGCAGTGGGAAGAAATTTATCTAGTTTAATTTAACTTGCTTCTAGGTAAAGGTTCCACTAGAAACCAACAGAACACTATCTACTATCCGTATTATCTTGAAAGTGAATCTAGATCTCCGAGGTAGTTGTCCATGTAATGACTGGAGCCTAAGGGAAGATTGACTGGTTTATAATAAGCCATAGTTCCTCCTTTTAAATCAAACAAGGACTGTATCAGCATCCTTTCCTTTCCTTCACTAATAAACCTTAGCAGTTCTATGAACACTAATTTTACCTGACTACTACATTTTGAGAAGAACCTTAAAAGGTAATCTCCCAAGCTTTTCCAAAGCAGTTCCCATCATATAGACATCTAGTTGAGCTTCTGCAGATCTCTAGTGCTGCTTTGGTAGAGTGTTTTCAGATCCCAAACCATTTTGAATGGATTTAAAAAATTGATCAAATGGAGATAGGAATCTCTTTCAGTTTTGTTTAAGCTTTTCAAAGTCTGACATGCTCGATCAGTTCAGCAAGTGATGAGAAAACGAGACAAACTTTGCCAACAGTTGTAAACAGGGCAGGATCGTTAATGCTTAAAAAGGTTGGGAGGGAGCCACTGACCACCTTTATATTAAAAGCAAAACAAAACTAGAAAGTGATCTCATAATGCTCTTCATTATGTTTTTGTTAATGAAAGGAAGCCAACAGAATTAATACAACTAATGTGCTAAATGAAAAGTAAAGAAATGCAAAGCAGAAAGACAGGAACTCTTATGTTGGAATGGTATAACATGGGAATTATCAAACAGTGGATCAGGGCCCTCTTGAACTTCACTAGCACCTTGAGGGGGTTCCTCATAGCACCCGATCAGAGACAGAGTAGGACGTTATCATGTGTTCCAACTTTTCTTCTTCAAACCGCAGTTGACAGCTAAGGTACTAGAAAGTCTGAGATCCCCAATCATACATTGATTAAAGTGCAATTTCAAAGGCATTGATTTCTTTATTTCTTGCCTAGCCCTAAATAAATCATAGCCTATATTCATCAGTGCAGTTGTGCCAATTCATGTACCATTTTTCGATTGCCTTTTCATTCCCTTCATGAATTTCTCTTCATTTCCTGCAAGAGTTTAGAAAAAAAAAAGAAAATGAAATTAAACTTGGTGGAAAATCCAGGACAGGAGTTGAACAACACCCTGAAAGAAGAGGTTGAAAATTGAACAGTACTATATTGTACTTGGGCTTTTTATTTTCCTTGACCTTTAATCCAGAGCTCGTATTCACCTCAGCAGTGTTTACTCAAGGTGGTAATAACACATTTTGCAAAGTTGAACTCTGTTTATTTATAGTATTACGTTGCTAGTGTTAGTAGCGAATCTAATCAGAGGAATTTTTTAATAGGTAAAATATAACTTTATTTTTCTGCTTCTCAAGAGAGAGAAAAGAAACAGAAAACTCTTGACTCTGGAAAAGTGCCTTTTGCACGAACATTGGAAGAATTAAAAGATAGTATCATCTACGATTGATATTCCTTGGAGACATCTGAAGAGCAAGAAGGATCATTGTCTTGTACAGAAGCTGCTCAGACCAAAATGGTATGTTCTCAAAAATACCTCATTCAAATTCTTTCTGGAGAATGCTAAGATTTCTGCCTAATACCCGTCATCTCAGCTTTAATTAGAAGTAACTTCTAGAAAATTTACAGATGCACATTTAGGCATGGCACTAATTTTATCAGTCTTTTCATGAGTTACGACCAGGATGCATTACTTGCATATCTGCAGAATCCACAGGTTTTATAGATGGGGTTTTATCTGCCATGTGCAAACATATCAAAAAAGTCACCATTGTGAATCTGTCTGCCAATTTTTTTTTTGGGGGGGGAGGAGGAGGATGGCACTCTTTTTTAAATCTGTGGCTCCTTGTGCCACCCTGATAGGATATCAGAAAAATAAATTGCAGGTGTGGGCTGGATATACTGTTGAGTGAATAGAACAAGTTCATTGAGGGAAATAGAAACTCTGAGATGGGGAGAAAAATGACAAAATAAAAAGAATGAATGTTGTTCTGGTGAAACTTTCTTCTAGTGATTATCTGAGGGATCATAGCAAATACATTTGCTGTTTTAGTCAAGCAGAAGAGAGTATTTTTATAGACTTCTTTTTCTGTATCCTTCATAGGATCTAGAGTTTGAGGATAATATTTTCCAAGGGTAGGGTATTGGCTATTGAGGCTAACCTTTTATTCTAAAGGCAAAAGGATTTGTTCTGCCTTAAGGCAAGAGAAAAACTTGCTAAATGTTACCCTTCCCAGGTATGATAAAGAGAGAGCCGTGTTAGGCAATGGGGGCCAAAAAACCAGGAGGTTCTGATAATCCTTTCTTCAACTAACACATTTTTATTATAAAGCATTTGATGAAGTGAGCTGTGGCTCACAAAAGGTTATGACTTCTAAAAACAATTTGTTAGTTGCAAAAGGTGCTGCCAGAGCCCTCCTGATTTTTTTGCCTTTCCAGAAACAAGTTTACTGTTTCTAGGTTCCTACTCTGCGGAAGGGTGATGGTGATTTAAAAAGTAAGAATTTGCATTTGGATTGAGTCAGAAGATTTTTTTTTCCCCTTTGACTTCTGGGGACTGACAGATGCATCTGTGAAGTGTTTTTGGCAAGGTTTTTCAGAAGTGATTTGCAATTTCCTCCTCCTTAGTGCTGAGAGAAAATGACTGGCCCAAGGTGGGACTCAACTGGCTTTGAGCCTAAGGTGGGACCATGACTTACAGTCCCCTGGTTTCTAGCTTGATGCCTTCACTACACCACCAGATTGACCCTCTGTAGCTAACCCCAAGATTTAGCCGAGGGAGGCAGGGGCAGATTTTAAATCAGACTTGGAAAATAGCATTGGAAAATGAAAAACAAAATAAGGGGGTAAAAGAATTAGAGGAATTCTTCCTTTAAGGCAGGGGTGTGTTCTAATTTACCTTGCTGACAGTTCGCTGCCTCCCATGCCACATGCTCAGTAGAAAAAAAGCCCTGAAAAATAAAAAAGGCCAAAAACAAGATGGTGACGCATGCACAATGCCGGGAACTCAGCTTCTGCGCATGCGCAGAAGGGAAAACAATTCTGAAAAAAATTGTTTTTTCAAAAAAAAAAAGATGCCGGTGCCCACGGAGCAACAGAACCGCTCCATGACATCACCGGCGGCCTACTACCTACTTGGTAGAACAAACCAGTAGGAACCCACCTCTGCTTTAGGGGTATTTTCCTTAACCTTTTCAGAACTAGGGCCTTCCTGCTTGAATATTATTTATTCCCTGTGGAGAAAGAATCACCAATTTTAAGCAAAGTGCCTGGCTAAATGAGGAGAAAACTCATCAATCGTTGAGTGCAATTGCTGGATTGTGGTCACCATTAGATACAGTACCATGTGATCAAGGTTACTGGTTGGAAAAACAGCTGAAATTCTCCACTATGCTATTAGACTATATTTTCCAGGCTAAGCATTAATCCATGCCCCCTTCCCAAGTTAGTTTGTGCTCATAATCCTACTAAAAAATTAGGTATAGAAATGAAAAAAAGCATAATTATTATGTAAATTATGCCTTTTTGAATAAAATCTTGAATTTATGTAAGAATGGACCCCCAGGTGCTAATATGCAAAACCAAAATTGTCGGATTTGCTTAGTGAGATATCTATAAATCCAACTGTTATGGTTTATATAAGCCTTGCTTTATGGATTAGTGTTATGTACAAACTAAACTACTATGGTGTGTTCTCTAAAATATAGTTAAAGGAAACCATATCTTAGGCCGATAGATTAATCAGAAATACACTCTTTGAGGTTTTTAAATAAGATGAATTAGAGAGGAGGCTTGTGGAAGAGCAGGGAGCTTAACAAAATTGCAAGCACCCAGGCTGCCTTCTTTCCTTTCCTATTTGAGGTAAAAGAAGTATAGCAGGACAGGAAGACAAAGCACAATGCAATGTAAAAAAGGTGCAAGATATTGGCTATTAACAGAAAAAGAGGACGAAATAGAGGGGAAAGACAGAACAGACTTAAGACAGAAATGTCCTTTCCTAACACCTTAACATACTATTAATACATCAACATTTGAAGTGCATTGCTAGTATACAAGTAGTAGGTGATTAGGTAATAGAGTAATAAGTAATGGTAACTGAATAGTAATAGTAGAGAGCATTGTATATTGATTGCTAATGATTTAGAGTATAAACATTGTCATAATAATAGTAACTGAAGAATAATAGTATATGGTAGTAACAATCATGGTAATAGTATAGCGATAGCGATAGAATAGAATAGAATAGAGAAAGCATTTCCATATCACTTTTATGTTTGTTTTCACAAATTAAAACCTCTATACAATCCTTATTGAGATGTATAAAGAATCTACCTGTGCAGTGTCCGGTGGGCTTGTGACTCTCCTGAGTCTGGATCAATCCAATTGAGCATGATTTAAAAAACAACAACACCCTGTCACAAAACGTCAAGAAAGCTATGTGGCCGTGATTGAACATTTTCCAGTTAAATTACATGGCAAAGTTTTTGAGTAGAGACTGTTTTATATACAAAGTGTAATAGTCATTTTCTAATGAATACAAATAAGAAAATCCCCTTTAATAGGATTAAAGACCATGAAGTGCCAAAATACTATGTATGACTGGGATTTGCATACAATATCTTTAGCTTAATGTTGATCTCCCAAGGCATTAACAAGCAGTAATTGTAGCAGGAGTGGCTTATTTACAGCTTTTTCTAAGTAATAGATAATTACAGAAAACAGCAGCACTTTAACAAATAGAGGCTAAATTGGAAATTAGGAACAAAATTGTGGTGAACACAAATTATGCCACAAACCAAATGTGTAGAATTTTTTTGCCCAGGTTTAATGAACCTATCCAGAATAATTTTGATTAGACAATTAATTTATACAACGTAACTAGTCTAGCTATAACTGAGGTTATTAGAGATTTGTCCAAGAGGTGTCAAACTCTTTATTTAAATCTGATTTTTTTTCTCCCTATTTATTCAAAATATTTTGATAACTTTATTTAACAATAATTGTTTTCCTTTGTAATGCAATCTATAGAGTTCTATATGCCCCCTTTGCTTGCTTGCTTGCAGATGTTTCATTACCCGCCTAGGTAATAGTTCAAGTCAGCATGCAGTTTCCTCCCTATTTATGTAAGAGCAGCTTCCCCTCTCAGGTTTTTTTTGGAGGAAGGGGATTCCTCCTTGGTGATTCTTTGATTAGAATATGGCTTTCTGCTTGATTGTTTGTCTGGTATTGATCCCCGCTTATTTGAATATTGGCTGATGGAAGGGATATGTTCTAGACATTTTGTTTCCTTCCTAGATTTTTTTTCTTCTCTTTTGTCTTTTTTATTGTCTCTTTTGAATGTGTGTAAATGTGCTTTACCTCAGTGGGTCCACTGATGGTTCATATAGCAGTGTCCAGCAATCAATATTCAACCAAGCTTAGATGGCACCAAGAACTCCAAAGTTCAAGTCTGAGCTACAGATATTCTATTAATACAACCCATATCCAGATATTTTATTGCATGTATTTCAATGCATATTCATCAATAAGGGTCTAAAATTTTCACCAGACTCTCAAAGGGGTCTATGGTATAAAAAGGTGAAGAACACCTGTATTAATTCTTCTTTTTTCCAGAGATGTAAACATACATTGGATTTCTACAAAGTGTCTTATGTCAATAGGTCTAGTTTGATCATCCACCGGTCTCCTGATGATCTTTACGGAGCTCGTATAGGCAGATCTTTGCTGATGGGGTGATTCAAGCTACTCAAACTGAAGGGTGTATAGCTGCATGAGATCCTCCAGTTAGAGGCACATGTACAAAAGGGAATGGGAAAGCACTCAGTTTGCCTAGCCTGGTGCCCTGCAGTTGCTTGGTTTCAGCCTCCTTGTTTTTTTTTTATCCAAATGGCCATTGGGTAGAAATGCTGGGAGTAGAGTGAACACCTCTGGGTGGCACCACATTAGAAGGTTGAACTAATCCAATAAAGTTCTTTGTGCTTGGCTATGGATGCTGAGGTCAGAACCTGGAACATTTTACAGTTAAAACATGAGCTCTGTGTCTTGGTGATAGCTTTTCCCAGTAGAAGTCATCATCTATAACCCTAACTAATAGTTTCACCCAATCAATCCCCAGAATAAATTATTATCACCTAAGAACTTTGAAAACTTCCATAGGTATACTACATTCTTCTTTTGGTCAGGTTTATCTGTCCGAAATTATGTCAATGCATAATTTCAGCTAAAACCAAGTCAGTTCTCATACCATTTTTCTTTTAGCTTCTCCAGATCATCACTTCTTTGCCCAACAGAGGACAGTGATTGTTATCATTTTCCCCCAGAAGATGCTTCTGTTGTAAAGAAAATATCTTTGCTCCCTAGCATCTAAACCATTCTAAGCGCTTGCTGAAAATGCGATGGCTGATCTTGTCCCTGTCTTCAGCTAATGCTTTGTGACAGTAAAAAAAGAAAACCAAAACAAAAGTAGATTTTATTTTATTTTAAATATTTATGGTGCTTTTCAGATACTTAAGAGCTTAAAGCAGTTTGGAGAAATCTTAAACTGATGAAACTTCAATAAAAATAATGCAATAAATCAGAGGAAGACAGCAAGTTCAACAACAAAACACTTGAAAAAGCTTGGGAAATATGCTCGATGGCACCTTGAGACATACTTCTTAGAAATTATTAAATGACATCCTTCTTTATCAGATGCCAACTTAGAATAAAAGAACAATAAACAAAAAAGTCAGCTGAAGGCTGATCAAAAGAAACCATTGTAAAATTGTTGAAGAGACAGTAATGCATGCATAAAATGAGTGTGTGTGTGTGTGTATAAATAGGCTATGCATACTTCAAAAATGATTCAGAAGATGTGGTTTAGACTTTGTGAAAGCAAACCTGAAAAATAGCTTCTGCTGCTTCTGCTTTATGAATAAAGAACTGCATCATCTATAATGAATGAACCTCTTAAAGCAGCAGCAGCTGCAACAGCAGCTTTTTCAGACCTGTATAGAAAGTTGAAAAAAGTTGAATTGCTTTAATGCATAGAAGAATGGTGCTATACATATCTTTATAATGTAAAAAGGAAGAGTAATTTCTGTTAAGTCTACAAAACCAACCAAAGCCAAGGAAGTGGTTGGTTCATTAGTTGGAGGAAAATAATGACAGTCAATAGTGAAGGCTGAGCTCTTTAATTATCATTTATCATCTATCTTGTTACAAAAGGAAAAAGTGGTCCAACTTGTCAGAAACCACACTCATGTGGGTAAAAAATAAATGTAGACCGAAAGGATCCTGATAGACTTGAACATAAGGCTCTATCTAATGATGCTACATATACCTTTATAGTGTAAAAATGAAGAGTAATTACCGTTAAGTCTATGAAATTCGGTTGAGGGAAAGTAAACTGCTCATTTACTGATTTCTTGAGGGACAGTTTTTAAAATCTGATTTAACAGATTTAACAGATTTACAGAGTTGGAAGGGACCTTGTAGGTCATCTAGTCCAACCCCTTGCCCAAGCAGGAGACTCTACATCTGCCTCTATCTAGGATCAAACTCACAATCTCCTGATTGTGATGAAAGAGCTCCACCTGTAGTCCATAGTAGTTGGGACTATTTGTGGATACTCAGTCCAATGCAAACTACTATGTTGATGGACATTTGAATGCTGAAAAACTAAGTATAAATCACTGATCCTCCTTCACTGAAATAGAAATGTCAGATACAATCAAAATCAAAGTAAAGCCATCATTTTGTACATATTTTTCTTGGAGGAAGTGTGGGAGTTATGCTGACAGAACTTCCCAGGACAGGAATGCCAATTATGTCATCTGCTTAGCACAAAGCTTGGGGAAGACAAAGCAAGATGTCTGTTGAGAAAGGTGGAGGAAAAATGAAATGGCCAGATTTAAATAGCAGTGAATATAAGAGGTGACTGCATTCTCAAATTGATGTTGGGCTATCAGCAATTGAACATGGCTTTATTTTAGATTGCGGTGAAAATTCTCATTTAGTCAAGTTATCGTCTGTCAAGTTAGAGCCTGAGAGACTGACAGTAAGATTCTGTGAAATGTCTTTCTAAATATACATACATGGCATTATATTATAAAACATAGCTCTTTGAGTAATCTTTTTATTGTTGGAGATGTTAATTCATTATATTCTTAGTTATAACTCGGTTTGTAACTCAGAATGTAAACTGTTCAAAGGCCTTACTAGTCATCTAATCTTTGTCAACATCATCATAGCTGGTTAAATAGAAGGAACTTTATCTAGAATCAGAAAGATAAGATATTCAAAGCTAAATGCCATGAGCCGCAGAAACATTGGACTCAAGGAATAATGAAGTCTAGCTAAGGAAGTGTACAAAGGGAGGAGTATGGAAATAAATAGAGAAAACTTGAAATGTTGGTAAAGGGAAGGGGGCAGATATCACATTGTTAGTATTCCTGAAATCTGATGGAACTCCTGACCGAAACATGGTGGTAGAATATAATTTGTTCTAAAGAACAAATTGGCAATACAAAGAGAGAAAGAGATAGTATTGCATTATATGTAAAGAATGACTAAACTTATATAATTTATGACAGCTACGGTAAAAACCTTGCTGAAAGTGTCAGGGGAAAAATTAAAAGAAAAGAAAAATGAGAATCTTGCAGGTTTGGTCTATGAGTTTATGCCAAAAGCACCCAACCATGCTGAAGATATAGATGAAATCATATTTTAACAAATCAGATGACTGAACTATGCAGGAAACACATTACTTTGGTAATGGGGAATTTCAACTACCCCCACGCGAGCTGGAAATTAAAATCTGCAGTAGGTGGAAAGCCAATAGACTTTTGATGTGCCTTGCAGGAAATCTCAAGGTCCAAAAAAAAATGTAATAGGGACCTAGGAGATCAGATATACTGGAGTTAGTATTTATTAATAAGAAATGAAGCATTGAGAAACTAGAAATTGTAGACACATTGTGAGAGTGACTATGTGATTCTAGAATGCAGCATACTACAGGAAGAAAGAACAGAAAACAGATTTCTGTTTTAGATTTCAAGAAAATGTACTTGAATAATCTAAGGGGAAAACTAGGAATGATATCAATAAAAATTATGAATTCTGAAAAAAGTGAGATAATTAAGGTGCAAAGGCAATAGTGTGGAAAAAGACAAAAGGAAACACCTAATAAAATAATTAAGGTTGCATAAATAGCTCTCTGATAAACTGAAAAACAATACGAATAAAATTTAAAAAGGAAAGAAAAGCACATATGAAAAACAGAATATTAGAGAACAGCTTGAAATGATAACAATGGGGTTAAGGAAAACTGAAGTTCAGCTTGTTATCAAAATCAAAAATAGCAAAACATGTGTTTTTTTTCATATTCATGGAACAAGAAGAAAGCTAAGGAAGTGGTTGGTTCATTAGTTGGAGAAAATAACGACAATCAATAGGGTGAAGGCTGAGCTTTTTAATTATCATTTATCATCTATCTTGTCACAAAAGGAAAAAGTGGTCCATTATCAGAAGCCACACTGATGTGGGTAAAAAAGAAATGCAGATCAAAAGGATATTGATAGACTTGAACATAAGGCCCTAATCAAATGCAATCAGTGGTGAAAAATATAGAGTTCTGCACTCAAGTAGGTAGGAAAAGCCAGATGCATGGGGATAAGGTAAGTGGTGCCTGAGCTGCATCGCGAGAGAAATAATGTCAGGTTCACAGAAAGTGATAATTCCATTCTGCATCACACTGGGTAGACTACACTGTATCCATTTACACTTACCACAGTTCAAGAAGGTTGCTGAGGAATTGAAAGAGGGCAGAGAAGAGTGACAAAAATGGTGAAGGTCTTGCGGGCTAAATCCAATGAAGAATATTAAAGGAATTGGACACATTTAACACAAAGTAGAAAAAGGCTAAGGGAGATTTTATAGCATTCTTGAAGGGCTGACATAGGGAAAAGGATGTGGGTTTATTCCCTGAGAGAACAACAAGAATCCACGGGTGGAAATGTTTACACAGAGAGACAAACTCAAACAAAAAATAATTCTGATAGTAAGAATTATTAAACAGTGGAATAGCCGTGTTCCATCATGGGGGGTTTTCAAACCAAGGTTGGATCTAGATAAGAGAAAGTCACCATAAATAAAGGAGTTAGGCAAGGTTGTCCAATATCACCTCTCTTATTCATTCTTTTATTAGAAATCTTGTTAACAGAGATCAGGGAGAATCAGGAAATAAAAGGGTTAAAAATAAAAAAGAGGAGTATAAAACGCAGGCTTTCGCAGATGACATGGTTTTTATA
>JANHFT010001440.1:222414-238284 GCA_032467955.1 Pseudoxenodon macrops
AAAAAGCTTCTTCAGAGGGAGTAGCAATGAAAGGCTGCAAAGATCGCTTCACTCTTCACTCACCTCATTAGGTCTGATACATTCGGAATATAAGCCGGACCCAAATTATCAGCTCCAATTAGGGGGAGAAAAGGTGCGTCTTATACTCAGAAAAATACGGTAAATAAAAAATAAAATAAAAAATAAATTTAAACCATAGAGACAATCATACATTCCCATCACACTATTCTCATTGGGGATAAGCAGTGGTATACTCAGCACCAGAAGTAAGTAAGAAATAGCAACCTAAGGAAATTAAAGGAAGAGATAAAAGAGAAAGCATAGTTAAAACTAGTTACACCAAACTTACTATCACTCTCTGTAGTTTTTCATCCTTGCAAACCATTCTTGATTCCATCACATCCACAGCCTGCTTCATACATGCATCATTATAGTTTTCACCTCAGTGTATATATACACACAGGGGCTACTGGCAGGTGAGAATGAATTATTTAAAACTTGAAGCTATAAGACACCACTGAAATGAAACAAGATTTACTTATAGCTCTTAAGATCTAATCCCTTACTAATAGACCACTAATTTTCATGAACTGGAAATCTAAATCAACATCAACTGGAATCTAAAATCAATTATTGGAACCCTCTAGATGTTTTGGATTTTACTTTTCAACAACATCACTCATTCCAAAGAATTTTAGGAGTTTAAAATATCTCTGGGCATCAGTTCTCATTGTCCTGTTTTCAATTCAAGGAACTTGTAACATTAACATTAATAGGAACATTCACAGACAGAATTGTCAACATCATATGGAGCTGAGATGCGAAAAGTTCATTGTGGATTTTGACTTCATCTATTTTTAGATTGTGGCTCTTAACATGCTAGACAAAGCCCATCCCAGTCCTAAAGTTGATGAAAGTTTTATATCCCTGATATAAAATATAGTACAGGTAATCCTTGCTTAACTACCTCAGTTGAGATTGGCAACTTGTATCATAAGCAATGTGGTCATTAAGCAAGACATCACATGACCATGACAGACTTACACCCTCATTTTGATGGTAATTAAGTGAACCATCCATTCATTAAGAGAGACAACATGTGATCTGAGACTTGCAATTTTACTGCCAGGTTCCCCCAATGATTCTGATTGTCAGAAACCGGCAGCGAAGCGCACATATGATGTTGTGGGATTAAGCGAGAGCTACCCACAGAACATTTTTCAAGGTATATCATATAGCCTCTAGCATATTTATATTTATAATGACTATCTGAAATAATTTATAATTGCAAGCTTAATTCCTACATAATAAATTAGGGGATGGTTCTTTGTCTAGGGTGATGTAGACCGCATAATAAAGCACTGGAATCTAAAGCAGGCATGTACAACCCACAAACCATCATCTTTTAAGTCCCTAGAATCTAAGATTATTTGGCAATAAAGATTATTTGGCACTAAATGGCCAAGTTCCAATAGCATGTCTTTTTCTATTTTTTTTAATGAGTAAAATACAACTGCCACAAAAAAGGTTACACATAACTGCCACACACAAAAACTGTGCTTTAAGGCTAAGCTATTCTCATTTCTCCCCCTTATGCAAAGAAAGAAATGAGTGAGCATTGAATTTAATCCAGCCTTGTCCCACCTATTAATCCTATTTTATTCATGGCCTGTCATTCCTTCTGGCACATAGCTAAGTCAAAAAAAGAAAGAATGAAAGAAAATGAAAAAGAAGAGGGCTACATGTCTGAACTAGATTGGACCATGCTGGTTAACAAGAAAAATGTAGAAGGACTGAAGGACTGGAGAGGAATTCTTGGAGACAATTGAAAAAGAGCTCCAAAATATTCCCCAGTAGATCACCGAATTGCTGGAAGTGTAACCACCAACAAGGAACTTACTACCACATGTGGTGGACATGTCCCAAAGCAAGGGAATACTGGGGGGAAATTAAAAAGTGGTTGGAGGAAATGACAGGACAAAAAAATTGACATGCAACCTGAACTATTTCTTCTGGGTATAATAAAAGAGAATATCAGTAAAGAAATCCAAAATATCATGCTTCATATAATTACTGCAGCCAGAATTACGTGTGCCCAAAATTGGAAGCAAGAAACTAATCCCTCAAACGTATTGATCATAAAAAAGGTGCTAGAATGTGCAAAAAATGATAAATTGACTATGGAATTAAGAGACAGAGATGAAACAGTGTATTACAAAACATGGAACAGGTGGTATAGTTGGCTAGAAAAGAAATGTAAAATTAATACGTAAAGCAAGTACAGAAGATATAACAAAATGGGAAAATATATGTATTCAAAATGTATATGTAAATGATTTACATATGTAATAAATGTAGAAATAGAAAATAAGAACATATATGTACAAAACAATAGCCCATAAAATGGATGATTTGAAATGTTAAGGGGGGGAAAATCCGATAACAGAAAGCTGTAATAGTGTAAATATGATTTTAAAGGTTGAAAATGTGTAATAAAAAATTATTTAAAAAAAAAAGAGAAAGCAAACCGCAATCCCTGTAATATTCACACTATTTTTCCAGTAAATAATTGAATCTATCTTCACTAGAAAACTTTGCATAGGGGATTTTGTGGAAAATTCCACAGAGTTAGGGAAAGGACATTTGATACATGTTTCAAGTAAGCATCTATGGAGATTCTCACACATCCAGGTCATGGTTGTCCCAAAGGTGCTTTTTCAAGAGGCAACTGGACTTTCTTTGTTTTTCTCTTCACATCCAAGAAGTTTCTTCAGCTCAAAGCTTGGAAGTGAAGTGAAACATCTTCAAAGAAAAATCAGAAAGTCCTGTTTTAAGTAAGGATCAATTCTGTTTCATGACTACATTTCTTTTCACAATCCCATGTATACAATCCCATGTATAGTAACTAAACAAGCATAGTAACATGGATAAAGCATGTATTCTTAGTAGCAAAAACTGTAGCAGCAAATACTTTCAAAATGAAAATGATGATAACAATAACAATGGCAGTTTTAAAGAAAAAGGAGGCATTTGTGGCTTAGCTACATATTCATTGTAGAAGCAGCAGAAACAGTAATAAGTATTCTCAGGATAGCAATTGATTAAATTCAGACTGAAACCGTGCAAGCCTTCTTTTTCTTTTAATAAAAAGAACGATCAAAGAAAGCAATTTGATTTCTATAATAATAATGCAAAAGAAAGCCTCTGGGCCAAGAGGATGGGACCTGAGTTGCCTATAGAGGTAATACTGGCACAAATCACTAGGTGGTCACTTTTCCGGGTTACAGAATGCAGTGATTAGAAAGGGCTCTCTTTGTGTGGCTGCAGAGAAGGACCCTGTTACGTACGAGCCACAAACGTATGTATTAACATAAGCAGCCGCTGATTGGACAATCAAGTGGCGGGAAAAAGGAACGCCTGTCAGTGGCCGGCTTTCAGCAGGCAGACTTTAAAAGGAGTGAGACTCAGATGAAATCAAGGCCTGGTGCAGTTCAACAATTGGCAGACGTCTGTGGCATCCCCAGGGAGGAAGCTGAGGCTACAAAGCAAAGCTCCACACTGTACGGCTTCTTGCTGAATGGCCTGCTGTATCATATTTTATTTTTTGTCTTAATCTCTCAACAATTTCCAGACTTCATGCCTAATTCTCCTAAAATGGGTACAAAGCAGAACCCTGGATAAAATAAATTATTTTAGACCTGTGATGGTAACTAGAATTGTGGTGGTCCTTCCAAGCGTTTTTTTATACCTGGCCAGGAAAATGTACAACTAGCCCAGGTCTGTCGATGTGGGTCGCTTGGTGGGGTGGCTTGGGCTTGATCTGAATGTTCTTAGGATTCAACTTCTCTTCCTCCTTGTTCTTTTTATTTTACAAATTGTTTCTGGATTGGTTAAGTTAATTAAATTTTCCCCACTACAGTGGATAAATCATGATGACACATGGACAATCCTAGTTTATTCTGTACTGGAAAATAAATAGCCAGCTGTTATTAAAATGTATCATCATCAAAGAAGAGAGAAAGAAACCAGAGTTGCTTGAAATAGACATATACTCATTTAAGGGTATGGATATAGTTTTTATATGTAAAATAAAATCTGTGTAAATAGAAATGCAATACATGCTTGCACAGTGGGGAAGACTGTGAATAAATGACCTATGTGCTGCATCAGTTTTCTGCTCAAGTTTAGATTCAAAAGCAGGCACACTTTATCAGAAAAATAATTGTAATAAGCATCTGCAAGGCATCTGCAAGTACTCAAGATAGTAATCCCACTCAGACTCCAAATAGCATGCTTCATCATCATGTTCCATGCAGTTTTTTGTGGCCAAAACAATCACTCATTAAGAAAACAAATATTTATTAATGCAACAACCAGTTTAGCTAATCAGAGGCATGTAGTGTTGAATGAGATCCTATTAAAAATGGAAAAATGGGGACTATAGTCTCATTCAATGGCTTCGGAATTGGTTGAACAATCTAACCACAGTGCAAAGTTCATCTGCTTCTTCAGTTCATCGATGTCTATCAAATTATTTATCAGATTTTTTTTAATTCACAATTTTCACAACTACTTTCTAATATCCCAAAAGGTTATTTTGTCCCATTTAGCTCAAATGGTTGCTTTGGATTTAAAGCATTTGTTTCATGTTTGTCCCTTAGTCATGTCTTATTTCTTTTTGGCAAGCACTGATCTTATATTTGAGTTTTCCCACTATTGTTGAAATTTCCAAATAAATTGCTTGTAGTTTATTTACTATTTTCACAGGGCTTCCCAATTGTACAGACTTGCTCCCTAGTATTGTGGTTGGTAATCCCCAAATGAACATTTACAATAAGGCATCTTTTACATTTAATTTCTTTTGTTCATATAATTCAAAAAAAGAGTATCTACACAGAGAATGGAAGTATGTGTGTGTTGGAGTCTTCAAAACAATCTTGTCCAGGTAATTAAAAGAAAGAGATTAACTTGTATAAATTACTGAAGCAAATTTTCAGTCATTTGCTGAGATACTACTATCTAAAAATCCTTACTATAGAACAGATGGCATTCCAGCAGGAGACAACTATATGTGAGCAAAGAGATGAGGTATGAGTAATTATGGCATTTAGGGATGATATGTGTAGATGTATACAAGCATAATTGGAATGCAATGCTTTATGCTCACATTTTTCCCTATCAAGAAACTTGCCAGGTTATCCTATTCTAATTTTTTGCATTCTTGTCTGATGATTTTTTTTTAATGGACAAGGATGAATAGATGAGGTACCCAAGTCTAGAGATGGGCTCGTGGGATCAGTGAGATAAATAGCTGCATATAAATATGAAAATATCACTCCAAAAAGATACCAGATGTTCACATGATTCACAATTTTGTTACATCTTCAACAAAGAAAATCTGATGTCCATCTTTTCAATAAATAAAATCAATAAAATCAGATCTCTGGCAAAGCAACATATTCTCAAAGATCCACCCAGGTGTAGTAACTACTATTATGGAGGAATTGAACAAAGATACATCTTCTGTTTGCTTTAATTCTCCACTTCAGTATTATAAGGTGAATCATGTATGTTAACCTGCCAATGCCATACTTAGCACTGCTTCTAATTTGTTGAAACCATTTTGCTAAATTCAGTATGCATCAGATCTTTTCAGGCAACCAAGAGCCATTTATTTTCTGAACTCATTGGTGAAATCTGAGGGGAATAATAGAAAAATCTCCAGGCTGCAATTAAGTATTGGCAGTCTTAAGTGACTTCTAATAATCATTCTAAAGTCATCAATGCAAGATACAGTAAAAAAAAAAAAGTATCTGACACAGAATATTTTTAAACATGGGATTTGTTTTATCAATGGTTAGATAATAAAGGTAGAAATTAGAAGTTGGAAGAATACTATTATGTACAAGTAAAGAATATTATTACTACGTATATGTAAAATGACCCAGACAATGCACTGTTTTACTAAATACTTATATATGTTTAAATAAAAATTAAAAAATACATATCCAAGCTTGTTGGTTAATGTGGGAATTGCAGGCTTAATTTTATGAATTTATATAATCTGAGCTACTGTGACTCTTCTTATGTTCTTAGAGTCAGAGGTGAGTTCATACCAGTTCATATCGGTTCTATAGAGTAGGTAGTAAGCCGCTGGTGATGTCATGGAACCGGTTCTGCTCTGTGGACGCCGCCATCTTTTTTTTGGGATTTTCTTTTGTGGGGGGTTTGGGGGGGGATTTTTGGTGTGCATTTTTTCCGGGTTTTTCTTCTTCTGTGCATGCGCAGAAGCCGAGTCTCTGGCACTGCACATACGTTGCCATCTTGTTTTCAGCTTTTTTGGGGGGAATTTATTTGCACTGTGCATGTGTGGGCGTGCAAAGCCTACAAGGTGTGGCCACGTGGCGCAGGAGAAAGCAAACCCACCCCTGCTTAGAGTGGACAGTACTAATCCAGCTAAACTAACAAAAATCAGCTTCCTATAATCACAAATACTATCTATCTTTGGCTAGTGATCAGCCTCTTTTTCTCTAACAGGAAATTTTAAATGGCAGGGAATTCTGCCTCTGACATTTGTTCATATGTCTCCCAACACCCTTCCTTATGAAGTTGACATAATCTTCTGCAACATAGAGGAGAGGGAAATTCCTTCTTTTTCCCCCACTTCACTTGCTAAATTATTCCGGGTGTGTTAAACAATGTAATTAAGCATACATGCTCACATGCTAAAAGTTCTTTCTGTTCTTCATCAAAGGGGAGTGAAAAGAAAGATTAGGCATGTGTCAGCTCTGGTCTTCAAGCTCTGTTAGTTTTAATTTGGGCTGTGGAATTAGTCATCAGTTTTGCTGGGACTGCATTAGGAGAAATAGATCTTTGCATGCAGGGACTTGAGCTCTGTTGCAAATGAGTATTTGTTAAGGGGAAACCATTCTCTTGTCGTGTTATGCTACATTACATAAGATTTATATCCATTGTAGGAGAAATGGAACCGGGAAAAGAATATTAATTCTTGGTGTCAGTAGAAGCTTAGTTTGGAATGTCATCCAATTTCATCTTTAAGAAGGAACTGCTTTCCTTATTTAACTCAATGTAGAAAGTAATTAATCAATTCATGGAAAATGTACCTTTGTGGCAGAGAGCTAGTGCAAGAGGCAAAATCAGTCTGCAAAGAAGCCAGGTCTAAATGTGTTGTTTAAGGCAGGGGTTACCAACCTTTCGGACCTCAGGGTCCGCTAACTTCATAATTTTAAATTCTGCGGACCACTAATATGATCTGCCTAATGATTGCCTGGATGGTGATGGCTAGGTGGTCATGTGACTGGGTGGGTGTGGTCAACTTGATGTCACTCACATTGAGAGGCATCTCTCCGGCCTCTATTCGCCCTTCCACTCCTAGCCACTCCTCGCCTGCCCGCCCTGGTTCCTTACGGCACCAACAGGAAGCAGTTGTTGGAGCTAAGCAGCCACCATGAGAAAGAGTTGACAAAACATCTGGTTCAGTTTAAATTGGAGCATAGGCTACAAGCATAGGCTTTCCAAGCAGAGGATTGGAGTAGAAGACCTCCAAGGTCCCGTCCAACTCTATTCTTCTGTATGTTCTAGGTTCAAAATGTTCCAACAGACTCTGCTTGAATTAATTCACTAATAAATTAGAGATGGGGATCCTTATGGTTTCCAAAAGTATGTACTTTAATCCTAATGTGAGTATTTAACTCAACTTATGGAATCTGGATAATTTTGCTTCTTTGACTGTGTAAAGGACTTGACACCACCCTCCAAAATTGTTAAATGGAACTCTGAGGTCCCCCAATGTCACCAATCCTTGAGTTAAATTCCTAATCAATCATAAGGGAAGTAAATTCTAGAAAAAGTGCCCACTTGATTTTTCCCCATTTGAATGTTAATTGTTTCTGCATTTCTCTGCATAAGATTACTGCACATTTCAGACAAAACTAGGTCCTCTTGGTTTGGTGATATAGGAGTGATCATTTTTTCCCAGTGAATTCCAGTTCTTAGATTTGTCGGCTAATGAAATTCTTCTCCATTCCCCTTTTCTCATTAAAGGAAATAGACAAGAACCTGCTTCTCAAGCAAAATCAAGCAACTGAAGGAAGCCCAGCTTTTCCTTTGCAATTTAACAATCAGGACTTTGTTAAACTGCAAAACTACTGCCTGCATCAGGGCCTTCTTTTTGAAGACGACACATTCCCAGCAAATAGTTATTCCATTGGACTTAATTTGTTTCCACAGGAGGAACTGAGAAAAGTACAGTGGTTGAGACCAAATGTGAGTAGTGATAAAAATTGTGCCCTTGGGGTATCTGTATATGTTTACAGTATATATGGGAATTATCTACTTGGCGTAACATCCACTTCTAGGTTCTTGTTGCACTGAAAATACAGATGATAAGTACCTTCACAATCCAAACTAAATGCAATCTATCTCTGCTCTACCTTAAAACATGTCTTCTTACCTTCCCTCTTATAACAGGTTCAAATTCTGCTGTCTTTTTCCTATCAGTTGCTCATTGAATTAAGGCCAAAGTGCTTTATTTGATGTCAGCCTTCCAAGGGAAGAGCTTAGTTCCCCACTTTTTTAGCCCATGGAACAGAATTAGAAAGACAAATCAAATTCTAAAGAGTATTTATCTAATCCAGCAATTAGCAACTTGATACCTACCACATATTTTGGATTAATTTATAATTGGCTATGTAGCTTGGGACTGTTAGGAACTGCATTCCTTACTTTCTGATCAATCTAATCCATTCTATCCTTTTTTAAATAGCCAAACTAGTTTCACTTAAATCCATCTTCTCCTCAGTAATAAAGTGCCCAGTTAAATATCCATGTCTGAACTGGTCCTATGACCTTCTCTGAATAGCCTATAGGTTATCTACATGTATCTTAACTGTTGTCTTCAACTTCTCCATCCAGGCACACATCCATCTAACTATCCATGTATGCATGCATCCATTCATTCATTCATCCATCTATCCAACCTTCCCTAAGCATAATGGAATTTAAAATGATTATAAAGTCAGCAGACATGAAGGACCAGATTGAGGACAGGACTTCTTGAAGAAAATATTTTTGGTCATTAAAAGTTAATACCACCTTAACGACACATTTGTAATATTTTCTGGGCCACAAATGGTTTGGTTGAAGTAGCAGCAGGTATTAGATGGTAACGTTTTAAAAAGAAAGTTAGTTAAAAAACAACCTTAATTTTGAAAATTCAAAGGATTTGGAATATACTGTAACTAGATTACTTTTGTGCTAGACATCTCCAGCAGATTCTTGATTTTTGCCTGCATGTGGTCAAAATTTTGCAAAGGCATTTTCTAGCTTGACTCTGCTACCAACAGCTATATTACTGCAGTTAAAATAATTCTTGACATAGCACTAGAAATTTCTGGAAGTTGAAAGATGTGATAACTATTTTCAAATAATTCATAGTCCCTTTTTTTAAAAAGGAACATTGAGTTGTTCAAGTGTAGCCTGTGTTCTGGGAGTTAGGCTGCCTCTGCACACATCTAACTGGGAGAAAGTCACATTGAACTTATGTCTGAGTATATGTGGTGTGGATAAGGAAGTGCAACAGGATACAACTATCCTGTTACATTTCCTTATTAGTATTAGTATTCATCTCCCATCACAGCATTTGCCTTTTCCTCTTTCTTAAAATTAATTAATAAAGTTTATAAGAGTCATTTTCCTGGCTGTTTTATAAAGGGAACCCAAATAGTGAAGCTCAGTTGTAGAGCAGAAGGTGTTTTGCATTTAAAAGGCCACATATGTGATTCTATACAAAGTAGTAGTAGAATCTCAATGTTAATTTTAATTGAAAGCAATTACCTCAACCCACATTCGTGGAAATATCCCTTTTGCACAACAGTCATGTTGTTTCTCAGATGTTTTTTTTTCTTTGTTTTTCCACCTGAAGATTGGTTTTTGAAAAGTGAGCACCTTACTCTGCTAAGAAGTCTTTGCTTGTTTTGCATTTTCTGAGTCATGCCATATCTGGTTATTTAAGTGACAGATAACAATTTTTTTTAAATACTGTCAGCCTTCCAGATCCAATGTGGCAGCTGAGAATCAAAGCAGGTTTCAGTTTTATCTCATGCATTGACAAGAGAATTGCCAATTACATTCAGAGCCTGGAATCTTTGGAGCACAAAGCAGAAAGAACACAGCTTGATTTGCAGATGCCAGGCAGGGCTGACAGCTTGGAGCAGCTTGTTTTGATTTGTAAAGTGAGCCAATTTAACAACAGGAATCCCCAAAGGGAGCAGGATTGGAACACAGAACTATCATTCCTGACACAGCCTGAGTCCCCACCCTTTAGTCATAGATGTAAAGCTTTGGGCTTTATTAAATTTAAAAAGATAAGATTGGCTTCAAATTGAGGTAGTGACTGTATTCCAGACAGTTTTCTTGAAATAGGTGTGGCACAGCTTTCTCCCAGGGTGTTTTTCAATATTGCCAACTAGCCAAATGCCTTGAAATTTTTTAATGGTTCCCAGCCAAGTACAGGACAAGGCCAAATCTGCTTTACTTATGAGCTCAGTCATATGTCTATGGAGATTCTCAGTCATCCAGGTCATAGTTCTTCCAAAAGTGCTTTTTCAAAAGACAAGTCAGCTTTGTTTTTCCTTGAAGATGTTTCACTTCTCACCCAAGAAGCTTCTTGGAGGAGAAGCTAAATGTCTTCATGGAAAAACAAACAAAGCCTTTTGAAACAGCTCAGCCATTGTTTGCAGCTGCTGCTGCTGGCCAAAGTAAATTGGTTTAAAATTAAAATTCTTACAAAAACCATAATCATTTGTTCCAATTCTTCCAAAAGGCAACACATTCAGAAATTCATTGGGATGCACTCATAGTAAACATTGTATTGTGAGATTCTCAGAGTTGACTTCTTTTCCTACAGACAAGAAGCATGGAAAAGTAGAGCTGGGGTGTGTGATAGCTTGTTTCAGCAGCCTTGATTGGAATTTCTGGCTATCTATCTATTAGTTAATAGGTATGTGATGAGAAAGGAGGTGCTTGGGCCTTTTGTTTCTTTCCTTGAACTTTGGTTGCTTTATTTCCATTAGAAACTGCAACCACTAAAATGCAAGAGAACTAGAGGCATGGCCACGGCAATCTGATGACTCAGGCATAAACGGTCACAATGAGATAACAACCATGCATAAACTATTCAAGAAAAGAAGCAATCTAAAGTGGGAGAAAAAGCAAATAGATTTAAACTCATTGCATTAGACTAGAGAAATAAGAATAAAAAAAAGGCAATGTTCCACTCCAAAAGCAAAGAGGGAAGAAACAATGCCCGGGTCATGGCTGGTAAAGTAAGCTACCAAACTAAACAGCCAGAAAATTCCATTCCTTCACACACTGATGATGTTACCTAGCCGTCTAATGGAATGACTCCAGGAAGAGACACAAGCTCAAACAACACCAAGAACTGGACAACTCAGCCTTGATTTACATAAATTCTCCATGATGGCAGACATACATTATGTCAATGATTTGCCCATAATCAAAACCACACAATCCTGTATTGCTATGCTTAACATTAAAAAATACTATCTTTTTAAAATCTAGAATATCTTGATGTAGAAATTTGATACTAGTTTACATCCAATAAGTAAAAATCTAGTGGATTGTTAGTTTTCCACTTTAATAATAATGGATGGGAATTAACACTGACCAAATAGCTAATTTACTGATGAGAATAAATGAAGATGCCCTTGAATCAAGCTGATTTCCTGATAACTGTGCAATTTTCTTAGCCACAGTATGGAAGTGGTTTATCAGGGCTTCTTCCAGGATGACTTTTCAATTTCCCACCTAGTCTATAGTTCTGATATTGTCTAATCATTTACCATTCAAGAATTTACCTGGCCCAACCTTGCTCAGCTTCCTTTCAAGATCACCCAGGTGCTCCACCATGCTGAGACATCTTTGATATGCAGGACAATTCATTTCACCCTTTAAACATCCTCATGGCATGGTTAAGTAAATTCCAACCCATGCAGCGATTGCTAGTGGTTTAATACCAGTCTTAGTGCCCTCCAGAGGTGTTGGATTAACTCCTAGAATCCCTAAGCAGAGTGCCAAAGGTTAGAGAGAATTAGACTGCTTCCTTTTTAGTATCAGTGGATGCTTAAGAACTCTTTCCTTTCATGTTAGTCTCTTCTGGGCCTCTGGCCATTTGAAGAATTTGGAAACCTAGGAGTGAAAGAGAGACAGGGGTTGCTAATCTTTTTGCCAACTCTGGCAGCTTGATTGGCAGACATTAGCAGTAAACTAGCTGGATTTTATGCCAGCTAAATTAACTCTTAATTTATTTTAAACCTGAAAATCACAATAAATGCTGGATGGGGATTCCTATAAATGTGTGTTAAAATATAATAGTCTTCTAGCTAAATTAAGCTAAATGGTATTATTGATTTTTATTTCATCTATTTTTAGAAACATTTTAAGTGGCCCAGTCCCTTAATCAGGGTAACCTCCCTATGGTGTACTGTATCTGCTATCAAAATCTTTTATCAATTAGCTTCCCTTTGAACCTCAACAAAAGCGCAGCATCGTGCTTACAGTCCCTATCCTACTGTCTCCATTTATTTGTACCCATTTACTGTGTTCATATTTATGTTTACACTGATACCTGTTATTTTTTACATGTTAGACAAACTAAATAAATAAAATAAATTCATGTTTCATTTGTCTGTTCTGAACTTTCATGACTGTGCTTCAGCCTGAAGATCAGAAGTTTAGATAAGTTGATAAAGTTCTGTTAACTGTTTGATTTGGATTGATCTTTCATGACCATTGTTGTTTTTGAAAGGTGTCCATTAATATTGGGTTTTAAAAGTATTTTAACATGTTGTAAGCTGCGCTGAGCAGCATTTGCGAGATGAGTGGCCATAAAAATAGAAAGAATGAATAAATACATGAATAAAGTGGGTGGGATTTTTCTTCTTTTGCATTAACTGTTGTTTTTAAACAACAATAGAGTGCTTTTTTTAAAAGTGTGTGTTAATATTGGTTTTAAAAGTGGTTTAACATGTTGTAAGCTGTCCTGAGTTGCATTTTTGAAATGAGTGACCACAAAAATAGAATGAAAGAATGAAAGAATGAATGAATGAATAATTTGTCTTCTTTTGCAATAGTATATGGATGAATGGATTGTCAGAAAAAGGGAAGAAGGAATATGCTTTTTATGTCTCTTTCATAATACCTTATACAAAAGTATCCTTCATAAGCACTATCCATAGCAACTTACTTCAGATTTCTAAAAATGTCTAAATATCTCTCCCTGTCTCTTTCTCCTCCTTTTACAGTCCACTAGAGTAGCACAATCTAGAAAAATAAAGGTTAATGTACTACCCACCATAGAAAAGGTTAATAAAATCACAAGGGATTTTCTGACAAGTTTTCTAAAGAAGACTGAATTCTGCCCTGAGAAAATAAAACTGACCTCAGGGTAATGAGTCATGCTCTTTTTGAAAAGGTCTCCTGCTGGAGAAACTGAATTGGTGCAAATAGTAACATCACAGGCTGTTGCTTCTTCTTCTCAGCCATCAATTACAATTCAAAATCCCCACCAAATTTAGGCAGATAAACAAGTAGTGACATGACTTTAATGAAGGAGTCACAGTCAGGAAATGTTACTCCACTTCTTCTTGAGCTGAGGGAATGCAGTTTTTTTACTTTGGGACATTGGGATGTAGCCAAAAAAGCCCAGTAATGCTCATTAAAAAAAAAAAGCATCAAATTTTATTACATACAGCGAAAGGGAAATAGAATTGAATAGTTAGGAGTCCAGCTTCTTAATTCTATTGATTGATAGTGATGGAGATGATGAATTGATGGTTGGAGGTAAATAGCTTTATGTGCTGAGGAATATGCTTTTTTGGATTGCACTCCAGAAAAGGAGGAGGATTAGGACAAACATTGGATGGAGCAAGGGGAAAATGTTTCTAAACATGCATGTTTATATTTCTACTTCATTAATTAAACATAGTTATAAGTATTTTCCATGTGTTCAAAATTGTTCCCATATCAAAAATTAAAGCCAAAACAACAACAACCCTGAAATAGAGGATTATTGAATGGATATCCCAAAGGTTTTTTTTTCAAGAGGCAACTGAACTTTCTGTTTTTTCTTTGAAGATGTTTCACTTCTCATTCATTTGGTCTCATTTCTCATTTGGCTGAGAAGCGAAACGTCTTCAAAGAAAACGCAGACAGTCCAGTTGCCTCTTGAAAAAACACCTTTGGGTCAACCATGACCTGGATGACTGAAAATCACCATAGACATATTGAATTGATACTAGTAAGTTATTCAGTCTTACTAGAGTTGAATCTAAACTTGTTCCTTACCATACAAACTTACCTACTGTAACTCCAGACAATGAGACAGAAGCTCAATCACTCAGTTTGCCTGGGATTGAGATATGCCATTGTGTATATTATGCATGTTGATGATACCTGACTCCATGCTGTCAGATTCTCTTATTCAGTGGCCTAATTTAGAAGCTAAACAGAAGAAATAAAAGTGTTGACTATAGAAGAACCCCATAAAGCAACATCCTTAGGTGCATTTTCTCCTCTTTAGTAATACTAACAGAAACGACCACAGAGAATGGAGTAGAACCATACAAAATTTTTGTACACAATACAACAATTACAATGACAGATGACATTGATAGTTACTAAGGGATCAGGAAGGATAAGGAGAATCGGGTCATAAGCCAGACATCCACTAGCATAATCAATGGCATCCTCAGTACTATATGCAGGGTTGAAACCTGACTGAAAAGGTCCAAATAAGCTACTCCCACCAGGCACTACCAGAGGTGATATTTAGCAGGTTCTGACCAGTTCTGGAGAACTTGTAGCAAAAATTTTGAGTAGTTCAAAGAACCGGTAAATACCACCTCTAACTGGCCCCATCCCCATTTATTCTCTGCCTACTGAGTCCAAGTTGATCGGGAGGAAATTGAGATTTTACAGCATCCTTCCCCTGCCACGTCCATCAAGCAGAACAGGTAGTAAACATTTTTGAATCCCATCACTGGGCACTACCATCAGCTCCACAAACTTACCCGAAAAGGGAAGGTTGGTAATTAATTGTAAATTATCTAATACTATTGGGTACAGTAATGTTCATTGATAAGGAGTCACACCACTATTTTTTTCAGAACAGATGGAACCTCATTGAAGAATGAATTTACCATTGCTTGGACCCAACCACACGTTGCCTTCCCCAAAACACCCAAAAAAGGGGGTATGGATCTAATATGTAAACACCCACACTAGCTGCCTGCACTATTATTCTCTTGTGATTCACAGGATCAAATACTTTCCAGATGGCGGAACAGGATCTCAACTCCGACATCTAAGCAGGACCTGACTGGGTGGCATACAACTCAGAATTTTTCCTTTAAGTTAGAGCAATATAAACCTGTGTGACTTTCCAAGGAGGGTGAGGGTGGGAATACTACCCTTGAGGACTCTCTGACAGGTAATTAAATTGACTAGGAAAGATGTGAAAGAGTAATCACTGAGGTTTTTGCAGATATTTGGTTTTTTTTAAAAAGAAATAAAAAGCACTGAGACTAACAACTGATGTCTAGATATATAATTTCTTGCCGTAGGTAACAAGGCTCAGCTGGATAACTCCAGCAGTTTCTTTCAAGTCCAGTAAACAAAGTTGCTAAAACACACTGAGCGCTCCATTTTTGATGTAATGCAATATCTTCAAATGGAATGAAGTACCGTATTTTTAGGAGTATAAGACACACCTGAGTATAAGACGCACCTGAGTTTTTGGGGAGGAAAATAGGGGAAAAAATCTGCCTACCA
>JANHFT010001440.1:238540-262709 GCA_032467955.1 Pseudoxenodon macrops
TCTGCACATGCTCAGAAGGAAAAAAAACAGAAAAAAATTCAAAAACAAAAATCCCCCCCAAAAATCCCCACAAAAAGATGGCAGCATCCATGGACCAGAACCGGTTCTGGGACATCACCAGCAGCTTACTACCTACTCTATAGAACTGGTCCGAACTGGTAGGAACCCACCTCTTCCCCAACCCCCTCTTCAGGTTCATGACAAAACCTATATTCTATCATTTTGAGATAAGGGAGAAAATCTCTATTCGCTGTCCCCACTTTTTTATTATTTTATTTTATGGTCCTCTTCTAGCCTACCTTACTTGTGTTTTGATATCCACCCTGTTTTTTGAGCAGGACTGTATTGACTATTGTGTGACATGGTGTTAAGTGGAAGAGAACAGAGTTTGGTCCAGGAAGCAATCTCACCAAAGTTAAGCTGTCTGAAGCCTACTGATTTCAGAGGGAGATTTAAGCATACATTTAATTTTATATTCTGAATTTCATCCATCAGCTTTGTAATAAATACAAAACAGCAGAAAACAGGTGCTAGAGTTTGATAAGTGAAAAGAAAAGCTGATGGGGTATTAACTGCTAGTGGAGAAAGCATAGTTCCAAATAGGAAACCAATGATGTGTGACGGATGTGTTTTGGAAAAAAAGAAAATTAAGGTTTGATTAGGAGAGGTTTAAAGAGAAGAAAGATGGTTTGGCTGATAAAGCAAGACAGTGCAAAGAAGCAAGGCAAATGACAAGTGAAGAAAAAAAATGAATAGGATATGGGTGAAAGAAAATGTGTTAAGAACAGGCTGGTGGAAAGGTGACAGCAGTGGGATTGGAATAAAGTTACCACAATGTAGTAATGAACCTGAGAGAGAGAACACATAGAAACACTACATATGTGCACACTTCATGCAAATACACTAATGCAGAAGCTTGTCTACCCCAAGGATAAAACACCCACAAACTGAGCAATGTGGTATATGAAGTACAATGCAATGAGCCATGTGCAGATCTGTACATAGGAGAAACAAAACAACCACTTCATAAAAGCCTTGCACAACATAAGAGAACAAATCCATCAGGACAAGATTCAGCAGTCCATCTGCATTTAAAGGACAAAGGCCACTCTTTTGTAGACAGCAAAGTCCACATTTTGGACAGAGAGGACTGCTGGTTTGAAAGAGGGGTCAAAGAGACCATCTATAACTGAACAGCCCTCTTTCAACAGAGGGAGGGGGATATGACATTATCTATCTTCAGTATACAACAAAGTGCTTTCAACATTTCCAAGAAGACTCCACATCCATTTGCACTTCTCAGGTGACCCTGTCAACACAGATAAACCTCAATGACCCTCTAAAAGAGTGCAAATGACCAGCTGTCTGCAAGGAATATAAATCCTTCCATTCCCCACCATCTAGTCAGAGCTGAAGAAGCTTCTTGGATGAGAAGTGAAATGTCCTCAAGGAAAAATCAGAAAGTCCAGTTGCCTCTTGAAAAACACCTTTGGGATGATAGAAACCAGTAAACTTGCAGAAATGGGAAAAGTGGTGGAAAAGACACCCAAAAGAACTTATCCTAAATAACTGCAGAGAATCCAAATTATTGTTTTATTTGTTGGACCCAATGCCTTGACGGAAATGAGGTAGCAAAGAGACCTGATGTAAAGTTACTGTATATTTATACACATACCTGTACAGTATAGTTACACACATATACTATACATGACATGCACAATAAAATGCAACTGGCAGTGACATAGATCAATGACAAGGTTTCTCAACCTTGGCAACTTTTAGATATATGGACCTCAGCTCCCAGAGGTTAGCCCTCAGAGGTGGTCCAGACAAGAAACATCAATCATGAGTATTGACACTATCTTTACTGCAATATTATGGTAACAGAATCTTGCAAGTTTAAATGTGTATCCCCTTCCCTCCCTTCCCAAGAAAACTGGCTGGCTGGGGGATTCTGGGAATTGAAGACCACATATTTTTAATTTGCTTACGTTCACAAACCTTAAAGTTGTTAGTTTATTCTTTGGTAAGGAAGGTCAGATAACAATTTCCTGAGGAATCCATAAATTCAGAGTATGAAGACTCTTCAAAAGGTGATTTTGTATGCATTGTTTATAGTTCACTGGAGAATATACATGATAATAACAGAAATTTAGTTATTCTTGGGGTGTCTGGTCTCCTAAGACATGAGCCTTTCTCTTCAATCAAGGAAGGAGGCCTGGAACCATCAGTAATCTCTAGTTTTATAATTAGGTCCTCACATTAGAAAACTAACTGGTATCTTAACATTATTATTTCATATATAATTATATATAATGCATATATAGCACATTATGCATCTAAATATATTTGATAAAGCTAAATATACAGCATCTGTTTAATCTGTTTCAAATTAAAAGCATTTCAAGTGTCGAAGCAATAACGCCTTCGACAAAAATAAAGAGATCATGTACTCAGAGTGATAAATGACACCCTTCTTCCAGCGGACCAAGGATAGAGTAAATGAAAAGCAAACAACAGCAAGGGAAACAAGAAAATTGTCTTCATGAAAGATGACCTGGATATGCAAGGCATATTAGCAGCTGAAGTGGAAAAGAAAAAAGTATGTGTGGCAAATAAAAAAGGTGGAATGAATAACAGCGTCGATCCCGGAAGAAAATGAAATGAGAATTCAAAGTGCCTACACACATACACACACACACAGAGGTAGGTTCCTACCAGTTCTAGCCGTTTCTATAGAGTAGGTAGTAACTCCGTGGTAATGTCACAGAGCCGGTTCTTTCTGTGGCTCCGTGGGCACCGCCATCTTGGATTTTGCTTCTGCACGTGTGTTTGACTGCCGCGCATGTGCTCGCTTGCATGCTCAAGGCGCGACCCTGAGCAAACCGGCAGTAAGAAGATTCAGAACCTCCCTCTGGTTCTAAGGAAGTTAATTGAACACCAGATATTGACAGCTTCCCTCAAACCCTCTTGTGGCAGGTGCACAATCTGAGAATTTCCCTAAGGTTTTCAGGTAGAAATATCAGCAGGGCAGCTAGCATTAATACAAGTTATCCTTGTTCTTCTGGTTTACACAGATGGATGGATAAACTCTTTTTTGAGGGCCAAATTAGAAAATAAGCAGAATATACCAGAAAAATATTTCTTTTTTAATGTTAACATCACTAGAACCTAAACCTTCATTTTCTGAATTATTTTCAAACACAAATCTCTCCCTTCCTTCCCTCCCTCCTTCCTCTCCGTCCCTCTCCCCCATCTCCCTCTCCCTCTCTCTTCTAATTTGTAACATTGAAAATAATACTTTTCCTGTCCCCTAAAAACACATATCTGGGAAATATACAACTGAATCATATGATAAAATATTTGTAAAAAAATAATTGGGAAGGATTAACTCAGATATGACATTCATCGGACAATATACTGGTAACCAGTGAAATATTCCACAACAATTTATAGATGTCCAATCAAGAATATGGGGATATCAGTTAAAAACTTAAAATGCATTCATTTACCAAATAATTGCAGAGTAACTGAGAATTGTTTTAGTAAGAATAAAAGGAATATCTTCAATAAATATTTTATTTAAGGGACTACAGAATAACTGGGGTTGGGTTGGGGTCATAGTCTCATCACACCAATACCTCTAAACCAGAGATAAACCTTTTGAGAAAATCCCATTCAGTAAATAATACCTAATTGTTAGAATTGGGAAAATATCAGGCTTTTTTTTTAATGAGCTATAGAAAAGAGCCATATCACACTGGAGAGCACATGCTTTGTAAGGAGAGAATGAATGAATCTCTTGCTGATTTACCAGCAAGTTGTTCCCGACATGTTGGAAAAATCAATATTCTAGAAACCTGAAGACCCATGGCCTATCTGTTGGGCTAATAGCCAGGTTCTTGTGAATTTTAGAGAGGAAGTTGAATATGAGAACGTTTGTAATGTATCATTCCTTTCTTTAAGGTAACTGTTGGGTTTTAGCAGCTCTGGGTGCTTTGACCCAACAACAACAGTTCCTGAAAAACGTGATTCCTAAAAACCAAGGATTTAATCCCACTTATGCAGGGATCTTTCATTTTCAGGTATGTGATACAAAATGTTGCAGTGTCTTTTTCAACTATTCTAAAACCTAGAGCTTGGATGACAGCACACTATTTCTTGTTAGCATTATTAAAGATCAAAGATCTTTCAATGCAAGTATAACAACAAAATAAGCACAATTATCAGTATATTAATTAAGATATGTAAAAAGATGCATACAGAAAAATGTTAAGTTGTATACTTATATCAAATGAAGGTGTTTTTTTCAGAATAGCTAAAGTACTGGTATTCACTACAATCGTTTTTAGCCACTTTACTGTATAAATACTATTTGGCATGCAATAGAATAAGTTATGTCAGATTCTCTACAATAATCTACGATAATCAATTCGACATATTATATTTAGTTCTGAATATTATATATGGCTTGCTTTGTAATGCTGATTCCAATTTAGATACAAAATGCTCTGCTAGGAAGTGCTTCATGACCAGCACTTCGTTGGAAGCAACCTATTCTTATTAAGAAGCAGAATCTATAAATGCTATTTGAAACCATTTTTCACTGCCCCTTTATCAGCAGCTCAATACACCTGGATCTATATTTCTTCCTGCAAGATCAAACTGAAGCAAAGAAAAGCAACACCTGACCTTACTCCTCTAAATCAAAAGGTCTTGTCTGTAATATCTTTATATTATCTCTTCAAAGTTGCAAGTAGCACAATGTAACTTGCTAATTAGTTTTTGTGCAACTTTGTGAAGAACGTTCTTAAAAATAAATAAATAAAGAGATCTACTTACCTATCTACCTTTGTTATATGCATACCCGGGACACTATTTTTTTTTCAGGGTGAGTAATGTTATGCTTAGTGCACAGAAGATACAAGAAACACTAAACCAAAGGAATTAAAAAGCATGCGATAAGACCAAATAAGAAAAATATAGTAGCTAAAACTATGCCAACCCTATTTATTATACCTTGATACTTTTTAAATCCTTTTAAACCACCCTTGCTTCCACTGTTTCCATACAGCCTTTATATTTTGCCTTTTCTTTTCTACGCTTCTCACAATTCTCTTTTTCAGTAACTCATCAGTTCCTTCCCATCCATAATTTTCTAAGTATTCATCTTCTCCCAATCCATTCACTCTTCATATATTTGTTTTACAATTCACTCCTCATTCATTCTCTCTGTATGCCTCTCCAAGTCATCTTAGCACATTTCTTACATAGTTCACTTGCCTCTATTGTCCACATTCATTTAGCACCCATTCATTCTTGAACCCATCTCTTCCTCTTTTACCACACACTACTTAAGTACTACATTCCCACTGCATTCAACTTCATAATTCAAAACAGATTATTCTTTTTTCTATCTACTTAAACTTGCACTCTCATAAAACAAATGGGGCAGAAGCACACCACTACAGGGAACATTTTCTCTTCTTTCAACAGCAACAACAAAAAGTGTTCCTTGTTATCTCAGCACATAACTATATTGCTTTTCTATCAACATTTGTATTCTTAAAAGCTTCTCCACAATTTCCTAATCTTTATTAAACATTGTATTCAGGTGTATGAAATCTACTTTCACTAGTCTTTTCCATTTATGTATAACTTGCAGCAATTTGCTCCATTTCCCCATCAAAGGCAACTACTTTGTTTTTCGATAAACTAATTTTCAGACCATTATGCAAGCTAAAGTTTCTTACAGATAATTTGTATTCTCAACCAACAATACACACATCATCTGCACACAAAAGTACACATGCAGTCACATCCCCGACTTAAACTCGTCTAATATCATCATAATCCTTCCTTATACATTGTTTCATAAATACATCCTTGATTTATACCTTATTCAATGTCGAATAACGCATTAAATATTATTTGCTTTCATGCATAGTGCTTTTAATTCTACATTCACATAAAACCTTCAAGATTATTTTTACTTGATTATTACTTATTAAACGACAGTATGGCAAGATCATTCCCCCTCATGTTTCTTTGTGACCTTCCAAAAATCTGACTTTTCAAGGGCTTCATTCTGTTCTCCCCTGGATCCTTCAAAGCCTCCCATCTAAGCAACCGTTCAATGCTGAAATTGATCCCTAATACTTCAGTTTATGTCTTTGTTTTACAGCTATGGAGATTTGACCCATAGAGCTAGCAAAGTCATGACACACTTCATTAGGCTGCTAATGATGGCAGAAATGGATTCTTTGGTTTGTCAGTAGTGAAGGCTTCCTTTACTCCTTTCTTGAAACAATTCATCAGCTGTATTTGATAGATAAACACCTGCTTAAGTGGCCAGTAGAATCTCTTTCTTTCATAGGTAAAATAATAGCATTTAAGTATTGAATTTCATTGTAGACCCAGTCCATTTTATCATTTGGCAAAAGGAACCAAGGAACTCACGCTTGATCAATAGTTGTTGAAAATATAATGCTTGTGGAGAATGAAGTGGTGTTTTTTTAAAGCAATTAATTTCACATACTATCTTTCTTATCTAGGCTGTTTGAAAAACAGTTTATCTCTTAAACTGTTTTAATCAATGCATCGCACAATAATTCTACAATAAATACACATACAGTATGCATCATTCTACTATACAATGTCCTTCCGTTTTTATATTTAAATAAGTGATTTACTGCTTTCTGAAAGGAAGTTGTTTGAGGAGGGATATATGCCCGTCTGACAAGACCATCCTTAGATGCAGGAGTTTTAGATAACTATCCTCCAGTATTCAATCTCCCTATTTTGTATTACATATACTGTTAGAGAAAAGACAAAGTTAGTTCAAAGTTGGTTTTTCCCCTTCTTTTTTTTGTTGTAAAGAAAAGAAGGGGAATACTAACTAGAGTAGAGTTCTAGAGTCTGGGTCATCCAGTGAAACCAATTCTATTTGATTCAAGATAGATTAAAACACCCCAATTTATTAGTCACGGTGTAATTATCTTATAGACTTGGCTGTCATAAATGTGGAGTTAACTATATGAACTTTAAAATGGGATTAGATGGATTCAGTTATCATCATAACTATGATTCAGATGCAATATATTTTTGAATATTTCTTGCTGGAGCATATAAAAACAGAATCAACATAGAAGAATTTTATGTTGTCATTGTTAGTGTCCTTAAAACATCTGTATGTTTGTTGTTAAAAAGAGATTAATTTGTAGTCTAATACTGCAAGACTCATTATAATACTTTATTAATCTATGAAATTATTCAGGGCCAAGGGCCAAATACTACCTGGCTGTGGGAAATTGCTCTAGACACTTCCTAAAGCCAGACTGCTGGTTAAGATGTTAGACTGGGGGAAATCCGATAAAAGCCTTGATTTACTGAAAATATTAATTTTGTTTTGGAAAATTCATTGGTTGTAGATTATCATTATTATTTTCCAGTAATTTGGAAATTAATTTGCAATGGATGCAGTGTTCTTGTATCATTAAATGATACAAATTTGAATGGTAATTATTCTCAAAAAGCTATGTAATGGTCTGAAGAACTTAATCCCCTAAATTCCAGCAATGTCCTTCCAAATCTATTATACCAATCAGAAGGTAAGAAAAGTATGTACATAAAGTAGTTTATATGTTTAATTCCCCATTTATTTTCAAATTAGACAGGCTTAAATGTTATTAATTCAATTGTATAACTAGATATGGATATGCATGTAAAATTAACTTTGTTTCATTAAGAGACATGTATAAACTTAGAGGAGGGTACTTTTTTTTTCTCTGTCTCTTTATGGTGTTTTTGATCTTTATACACTTAAAAAAAAAATTCTCCACTCAATCATGAAATTCCCTGTTAATTTCAAAACACGCATTTCCTCTGAATCGGGTCTAACTCAAAAGGTTCTTATTGATTTATAATGAGGGGACACTTCCATGAGTACCCCCTTAACTTCCAAAGGATAGGAAAGAACTCTAGTAATAATTATTTAAAAAAATCATTTTATGATGTGCTATCATAAAAAAAAACCTGTTTATCTAAAATTACACTTCTTTCTTTTGTTTTGTAGTTCTGGTATTTTGGAAACTGGGTCGATGTGGTGATAGACGACCGACTGCCTTTCATTGATGGACATTACTTATCAGTTTATCCCAGGAGCAAGAATGAATTCTGGCCACCTCTGCTTGAGAAAGCTTACGCCAAGTAAATATTTCCAAAAGCTGCTTCTATTTCAAGTTTTGCTTACACGTCTCACCGCTGTAGTCTGCTTAGCCAGGATTGCAGACAGTAATTCCATGATTTGTACGTAACAAGCATTTAATATATGTGTGTGTCTTATCACCTACCCAGGTTTCAGTGTATAGATTAACAGATTTGGCATGAAAAAAACCATGAGGCTACCAATGGGGGGGAAGTTACTTTCCTGTTTCATTTAAAACTCATATGTTTACAGGTAGTCCTTGACTTATGACCCTGGTTGACCCAAAATTTATGTTGCTAAGTGAGACAGTTGTTAAGTGAATTTTGCTCCATTTTACAACTTTCCTTGCCACAGTTGTTAGGTGAACCACTGCTTAGTTGTTAAGTTAGTAAAACAATTGTTAATTGAATCTGGCTTCCCCATTTGACTTTGCTTGTCAGAAGGTTGCAAAAGGTGTTCACATGACTCTGGGACACTGCAACCGTCATAAATATGAGTCAGTTGTCTATTGCCTGAATTTTGATTACATGACCGCAGAAGCGCGGCAATGGTCGTAAGTGTGAAAAATTGTCATGACTCACTTTTTTCAATGCATTTTTAACTTGAAACAGTCACTAAATGAACAGTTGTAAGTCAAAGACTACATGTACTAGTCCTTGAAGGAGCAATAGTACAATATTAATACCTTTTAAGATTAAGGTCTCATATAACTACAGGTAATCGTTACAACCACAATTGAGCCCCAAATTTCTATTGCTAAATGATATATTTAAGTGAGTTTTGCCCCATTTTACGACCTTGCTTGCCACAGTTGTTCAGTGAATCACTGTAGTTGTTCAATTAGTAACACGGATGTTAAGTGAATTTGGCCTCCCCATTGACTTTGCTTGTCAGAAGGTTGCAAAATTCACCCCACCAAATCTAGCAGGGAAGGTATGCTCTGAATCCTTTCTATCCAATGGTATCCTTGGTTGGTTCCCGGAATCATGTCTTTTTGGTGGCAGTGCCTGCCCTGTGCAACAGCATCCCCTGGAAATGGCCCCAGCCCTGTTGGTCTCTCACAAAGTTAGCGAGTTCTGTTATTGTTGATGTGATTGACAATCTTTAAGACCAATCCAAAGTCAGGTCACTTAGGTCAGATGATGCCAGCCATGGTTGACAGCGAAACGTGAGGAAATCTGTTGTGAATAAACCCTGAAGCTAAACACAGCCCAAACATGTCAGAATTGGAAATACTTATTAAAAAAGTAAGATAATGTTAGGGCATATTTAAAATTGTTATTGAAAATATGACACAGAGATAGAACAAAATAAAAACTGTATGATCAAATGAAGGCAAAAATTTCAAAGAAGTAATAAGAGTGGAACAATAGGGAAAAAGTAGAGGGGAGTGGGGATCATGGAGTTTATTCCAAGCTACAATTTGAAGGCAAATTGGAACAAAATCTTATACAGATGGTATATAAATGAATGATTACCAAAGTGGAAAAATCATTCAACAATAAATATTGGAAATGCCACAATAAGAAAGGAATATTTTATCATATGTCATTGGAAGTGCAGGAAAAAGTACACCAAAACATTCTACAAATTCTAAAAATAAAATTAGGATTTAGACCATAAATTTTTATTTTTTTATTAGGTATGTTCCCAAAAACATAAATGGAAAGCATCATAATTTATTAAGATATTGTACATGCCTCACAGCAGCAAGAAGCAATCTGGCACAACACTGAAAAAAAGAAACCTTACCAAGAAACCTTGTAGCATTTGTTCTCATTTTTGTACGCTGCGCAGAGTCATTTTTGTGAGATGGGAAGCCAAATAAATGGCTAACTAAGGCAATCTATGCAAATTTACATCATTTACTAGTAACATTTCTGGCAATCAAGCAAAGCAATATGCTAGGTTGGGAACATTAGTTTTAAATAAAATAAACCATGGATTTTCATTTTTTAAAATCCAGGATGAAGCTATGATTGTGTACTAAGTTTTATTAGATGGCATATGTTACTATTGTAATGAACTCTGATTCCTCTTTTTTTCTTTTGCATTAATAAATACAAGCTCAAAATAAAATAGAATAAAAACTTGAAACATAGTTTTTGGTATTTGCTATTTCACTATCTGATGAACAGTCAATGATGTGAGCTAAATAAAAATGGAGCAAAGAATAAACGCCTAGGTAGGCTGTGCTTACTTTTATTCTAATGTTCCTGTTTACTTATCTGTGGAAGATCTCCTTCCAACAGGGAAAATGTTTTTAACTTCAGGTTGTAACCAAGGGTGTTGTTTTATGTAGTTCTTGTGTGCAGCATTAAACAATGTATAAAGGCTTATCTGGGGATAAAGATTTGTAAGAAAAGAAAACAACAGGGAAGTTTTTAGAAGTATTGAGTTATTTTGAGAGTCTGACAAATATAGACCGGAAGCAAAGCTTTCTACAACTTTTTCTTGTAGAAGACTTTTTCTGAAGCTCATCTTTACGTATCATCTCAACCCAGCTTCACTTTGAGTTTGCCCTTCTTCCTGAAAGATTGGAAAAGTGTCCAACCTATTGGAGCCCGCTATCTTCTGGGCTAGAGGGATGATTAAATAAAAACTCCTTGTACTTAACCAATTCAAAAAATGGAACCACAATATTCTTGTACCATCTGAAACGTTGAGGTCACTTTTCATTCAGATTAATAGAAAGTGGGAGGCAACACCTGCTACCTTGGAGAGTCTGTCATAATGTGCTCCACAATAGCTCTAGAAAATAAATCCAGCACAAGATGAACTTGCTCTATCTCTCATTTTCTCTGGGAAACTGTATTGTATGGTGACCACAAACATTATTCAGTTCTCCTAATTGCATATGAGGTATTGAACCTATTCCAGGACATGCATGGGGCTAGATGGATTGATGTGTATTGATTCATTTATATGATGAAAGAAAGAAAGAAAGAAAGAAAGAAAAGAAAAGAAAAGAAAGAGAAAGAGAAAGAAAGGAAGAAAAAGAAAAAGAGGAGATGAATTAGAATCAAGGAAAGACTTACTGTTTGTGTTGAATTGAGAAATGAAATAAATCTAAAACAATGAACTATTAACAAATATACAGTATAATGCATTTACTGACTTTTAATTGACAAAGTAAGAAAAAAGATTATGTAGCCTATTAGTTAAATCAAAAATGACAGTGTAATATAAATATCCTTTCAGTTTAAAGCTGTGTTTCTATTTCTAGTCTGACTTAAGAGAGCACACTAGTGGGGCTAGAAAGAAAAATTACTATTAACATGCCTGAACTTCTCTAACCATCAATTTTCTTCTATATTTTTATACATAGAAACATTCTGTGTTGTTTCACTTTTGCTGCCTACCCTGAATATCTTTCCTTTGCTTCTAGATTGCGTGGTTCCTATGAGAAGTTGCACTATGGTTTCATTTCAGAAGCTTTCGTGGATCTCACAGGTGGGGTCCAGTTGGCATTCAATCTTAGAAGCCCTATTGATCACTTGTTTGAAATAATGAAAACTGCTGCTTTGTCGGGCTGTCTCATGGCATGTAGCACTCCTCAAATGGTAAGTTAGAAGTTAGATTTACAGACATTGGTATCCTGTTGTTCAGAAGAGATTTTCAGAATAGTTTCTCCAAAATTCCTAGAAAAAATCCTTTAGATATCAAAGCAACAACCATGACAATGTACAGTTTTGATGGAAGGTTCTTGGAAAAATTTTAAATAAAATTACTTGTTGTGAAAGGGTGCATGTGGGACACAAATGATTCTTTCATGGTGGAGAACAGTTCACAGTTTGGATACTGTTAAGAAGAATGCCAGAAAGCAAGAAAATGAATTGATACTTCTGTTGATCCACCAAACTTATATGATCACAAGATACTACTAGAAAGTTGGGAGATCCAAGCCATAAATTTTTTTGAATTTGACTAAAGGAACCAAGGGGAGTTAAGAGTTCAGAGTCAACAACTGTATGTGGAAGATTAAACTTGTTTGGCACTGCTCCTTATTACAGATCATATTTAATTCTGAGATGTGCCTTTTGGGGGGGCGTGTTCTGTTGGCCTTCTGACAAAAACAGAACTTGTTGGTTACTTATGCCTTAATCAATTCCAGATTAAACTATGGCGAAACTCTTTCTTGAGCTATCCATGAAATGTATTAGGAAACTGATTGATAAAAGATGCTGCAGGAGCTAGGAATGTCTCTTCTCCCTGTTGGTTTCAAGTTGGTTTCTGGAGCAGCTTCTTCCATATATCTTCTTTGCACTTGTCATTTGATCAGTTAAGATAACTATAGGTTCTAGGACTGTTTCTGTGATTCCATCCAATTTGCCAACAGAGAGTATTTAGGAATTATTGAGTTAAAAATGTTAATATCACTTGGATTAGTTGGATCCCTGATTTAGTCATTTAGGTTTTTACATAGGTTCTTGTTCTAAATATTGCTGATTTCTTATTGTTTGCCTCTGGAAATAAATATAACATAATCTTTGAAATGTGTAACATTATATCACCTTTCATTATTAGCCATTTCCATCCCAAATATTCTTTAGGATGTAGCAAAAGAAAAAAGTTAAAATTCCTCTAATTCTGACTAAATCCAGAAATCTGCTGTTTATGGATGTTATCACATTTTTACTATTTCCCCACTCTTCTAAAGTCACCCAGTCATTGATATGCCAAAATATAGTAATGAGGAGGAATGTTTTATCACATTCACAAAGACTGGGTGATGTTATAAAGATGGTATAAATCTTGAGTGCGGCAAATGTCCTGATTAGTATGTAGTAATTTTATTAAATTAAATGAAGTGTTATGCTATTTAATTACTGCTAAAAACCTCATTTCTATAACCTTTAACTGGGTGAAACGGTGCATTATAGAGCAACAGTTTCTGAACCAAGTACCTCAAATGGGCTAAGTCATAAGATATGTCCAAAATCTAGAAATCATGACTCCCAAGGGAATGAAGTTTGGAATCACTGTGGCCTCTCCAGATGCCAGAGTGCTGCTGCTGGTTGCTGTTGTGGTCATGTGATCCTTACTATCAAAGATCCATGACAGTTTCCCAGTCACTCTTGTAGTCCCTCCCTCTCCCACCAAGAGCAACTACTTACTTGAGAGAAGGAAAGGATGGAGGAAGGGAGAAATAGGGAGGGAAGGAGGAAAAGGGAGGGAAAAAAACCCTCTACACCCTTGCTGGCCTATGCTATTCCCCTATATGCCATCCCTGACTCACACAATTGTCCATTCACTTTCCCAACCCATGCTGCCCCCCTTGCATACTATTCCTAGCTCACATGGTACCTCTAGTGAACTCCCAAACTCCCCAGGTGCCTTTCTGACTGCTGAACTTTCCCATATGCCCTGCCCAACTCACTTGGTACCTCTCACACCCCTATAGACCCTTCCTGACCCACAGAGCCCAACTCTGCATCCTCCCTGCAGTATCTCTTGCACATACCCAGAAACCATTCCAACCCACATGTGCACCCCCATGCACCTTTCCAATCTGCACCCCACTGCATCCCTTCACTCCCTTCCCTAACTGGCAGCAGCCATTTAGTTGTCTGTGGCCTTGGATTTGGAACTTCCTGATAGCTTCCTCCTTTACTTTCTCCCTGAAAGCTTCCCACAATGCTCTGGGAAGTAGGGAGGGAGAGAGGAGGGAAGAAAGGAAGGGAGGGAGGAAGGGAGAATTTCCAATGCTGCTTGCCAGCTTCCCACAAGGGAAGTCAATGGGGAAACCAGCAGGAAGTTGAAAGTTACCCTTGCGTCAACTGCTTTTTTGCCCACATGTTACTCTTTTTAGGGAAGGAAGTATTTCAGTATCAATGATGTAGCAGGGCATGGGTTGCCTTGGAATCTCAGTTGGCATTCTCCCATGTTTAAAATCTTAAAGAGTTGGTCAGAATGCTACTTTTTCTTGTTTCAATACTGCTTTCAGTAGTGTAAGTTGGATGTAGTATTACAGATGGGCAGTTATAAGGAGAGTGGCTTGGATAAAAATACTCAAACATGTGCTGCCCTTAGGACTCAATTTGATCTCAATAATGTCTTTGCAGCCTAAGTCAGTTCATATAGGATCCTTTACATACCTACTTGTTCATTCACTTTCTTCCTATATTTGATTCTGTTCTTTGATTAACTATTGTTTCCCAAAGCAGCTCATTTCAATTTAAAAAGAAGACTAAATTTTAAAGCCAGTTCACAACCACCAGTAAAAAGACCTAAAAGGATGAGGAAGAGGAATTTTAATTATTCAAGTTGACATTTATAAGATGGCATTTATTAGCAAGTTTGGATGGATGATTTTACTTTTTTGGTGTTTAACTTAAATAAAAATTGGTGGAATTGGATTCCCTCTCCACTATTAAATCCAGAATGTTCTTTTTTTCTCCAAATGTAGATTAGCCACCCATAATAGAGATATAAATTAAGTTAACTCAAAATTTCATAAGAATGGATTTGGAATGTTCAGTTCCAACAGAATCTGTTATGAAATTGGCAATATTGAGAGTCAGTTTTGGTCTGGTGGTTAAGAGACCAGGCTAGAAATTGGAAGACTGTGATACCTTAACCATGAAAGCCATCATCACTGGAGGTTTTTAAGAAGAGACTGAATATTCACTTGTCTGAAATGGGGTCTCCTGTTTGAGCAGGGGTTGGACTATTAGACCTCAAACTGGAAGACCTCTCTTCCAGTTCTATTCTGATTGATTGATTGATTGATTGATTGATTGATTGATTGACTGGGCCTGTCATTCTTTCTTAGCTCAACCCATATCACAGGATTGTTGTGGGGAAAACAGGAGGAGGAGGAATAAGTATTGTGGGTGTTTGCCACCTTGAGTGATTTGTAAAAATAATAAAGGCTGTAAACAAACAAATAAGCACAGCACAGCTAGCATTTATCATCCCACCCCACCAAAAATGTGGAGAAAACCCTGATGCATAAGGTTGTTAAGAAATGTTTTTCTAGCTTTCTTTCAAATGTCAAAAAATATTGGCATACAGTCACAGCATGCTTTCTGCAGAAAGATTTCTACATCTTATCTTCTATTTCTTGGTCATTTCATGGAGCACCAGAGAAAATCCAATGCCTACGTATACAGAGCCCAGTGCTGCTATAAACTCACCACACTTATTAAAGGTTAAACAAAGCTGGAAGGATCTTTGATCAGCTTATATATTTTCTGAAATACAATTCCCATCTGCCTCTGCTAACTCTCAGTAATAGTGTACTCTTTGGGTTTAAGCAGACTTTCTTAGGAACAAAAATGAGATCCAGAAAATTACTCTGCTAGAGGGGAAGTAGATCATCCTTTCTCAAAAGCAGAAGAGGCAAATTAAAATCCATATGCCTTGCAGTGCTCTTAAGTAAACCCCTTCTCTTTCACTGCTTATGTTGCTTTAAAAATAGGGAGCTTATCAAACACAGCAGGTGGCAAGTCAAAACTATTCAGCTGATTTAACTCAATTATGCTTATGCCATAAGTGGTACATATCCTAAGGGTAAGCACCCATAATTTTAGTGGTGTCTGTGCCTCTCCCATGAAAAAAGATCCAGATTTTTATTCCCATTAAAAAAAAAAGGTAAATGTAAACCTGTGGATTTTGCTCCATTACTTGTTGCCATTATAGGGAGTGGTGCTTAACTCCAGTTCAAGGCCACTGAGCCAGTGTTGTCTGAAGACATTTATGTGTTCAGGTGACTGTTACCTTCCTACAGAAGTGGGACCTATTTATCTACTCACATTTGCATGCTTTTGAATTGCTATGTGGGCAGAAGGTGGAGCGAAGCACAATTTACCCTCTTGTGTGGTACCGGGGCTTAAACCTGGCCTCCCAGCATCTTAACCACTGAGTCACTGCACCATTAAAATAAAACTATCCGGTTATTTGCTGGACCAAATGTAAATGTTTTAGAGAGAGTAAAACTGTTTTGTACTCTTTCAGAAAGAGCCGGGTAGCGACGTATCGGAGAATGGAATTGTGCAGCAACATGTCTATGCTGTTACAGATGCCAGAGAGGTAAAATAAATAAATATTTCCTTTCACTATTGTCTTATCTTCTAACTGGCAACTGTCCTACTGTTTTCTTTTTCTTTATTTTTATCAATACGTTGCTTTATGAACCAGATGGCAATATTCCTTTCCTCAAAGTGACTTCACCACTTCAGTCCTGCTTTCCAAAAGTAGTCCAAACAATTTGTTGGAGTAAAAAATAAATGATTAATTTAGTCAAGTCCACAGTCAGCCCATGCACTGTTTTCAAGTAAAGGATTAAGAACTCTAAGCCCATAGTTAATATTTATTGTCTAAGCCAATGGTACTAAAAGATAACTTGCTACTGAAAAAGAAACCCCAGCAAATTTTAAGAGGCTAACAGACTATAAATGAATGAAGACATAAGTAGGCTCATTCCATGGAGATAATTTAATTTGAAACTATCATAAGCAAATTGATTGTGTTCAATGCAGTGAGAACTAGTAAGCTGCTTAGGGTTCATTCTTAATGTCAGAAGATTTCAAGGGTTGGAAACCATGTAGTAGAAATGACATTCTATAACCTAAGTAGATATTTTAAGGATGCTAGTATGACCTCACAGGACTGATGATTGATCTGATACAAGGCAGAACCACCTTGCTCAAGGACAAGCTGCCAAAAGAATGGAGTTGCCACAGCAACACTCAAATCTATTTTGATTTTGATGAGGACTCACAAGATTTCCTGAAAAGAGCATGACAGATGCTCCTTTAAGGTATTAATTTAATGAGTCATTGGCCAACTGCCAGCTTCTGCACTTTCATTTAAATGCCTGCATAGAGGCCCAAGAAAGATTCTTCATTCTGTTTGTTGAGAAGGCATCAATATTCATGTAATTCAACTGCCAGGAATCAAGCAGTTGCATCAGACAATAACCAAAAATCTCCCACCATATCCACTATTTTCTATGTGAAGAAAGGATGGGATGCATTCTTATTACCATGACCATCATCTAACCCTGTGGTATAAGTCAGAGCAATTTATCTTGGCTTTCTAGGCACCAAGAAAACTATTCTACAGCTAAAGCCAATGTAAAATGCATCCTGCAATTTACGACTGGGTTCTGGATCCTGTACTGGCAGTTTGCTCAGGGATGCGGCATGGGTGTGTACGCATTTTGCATGCCACGCACATACGCAGTACTAAAAAAAAAATTCTGCACATATGCAGAAGCAAAAAACAAGATGGCAGTGCCAAGGGGTGTGGCAGGCCCAGGTAGCTACCGGTTCCAGCGAACCAGACCTCCAAGTTACTAACGGTTCAGTAGAACCAGTCCGAACTGGTAGGAACCCACCTCCGCTGCAATTCAAGTGCAAGGAAAAGCAAAAGTGCTGAAATGTATTTCAATTACAACACAATAAGTGAGGGAGTCAAGGACCCAGAGATACTTAGGAGGGACAGAAAATGGGTTTCTTCATTATTTTTTGCAGGGAGCGTGGTAGAGTAGCATCACTGCACCATTTCTGAAATCTTCCCTGTTAAACATGCTCAGAATGTCCACATGTGTAGTATGTAAGTTTGTTGAGATACAGCAAAAGAGAAAAAAACCCTGTTTGCTCTTAGAATAACATCACCCCTACAAAATATCTGAATAATAGGCTGTTTCTTGAGTGAAATGAAACAATTCCCCCCTATAGATAAGAACATTGAGTATTTCTATAGATTGATTTTCAGCTATTGTCTGATAGCTCATGATAGTTCATGCATGATGCTGAAATTAAGCACAGCCAAATCTAGATAATGTCTATGGAAGAAACCACTTGGATATTCCATGGCCTTGATTTCCATTCCATTTCAGAATTTTAATAAATGAGAGTAAATATTTGAGTTTAGCACCAAAAAATGACTGCTGCTCTGAATGGCATGCTATTTTCATGCTTTCAACTTTCATGCAAACAGCCTATGTTTGGTTCGATAGGTGTGTAATCTGATAGTAAATACAGAAGTACGCACACACACATGCACACACACACACACACACACCCTCAATAGAAAATTCATCTGCATTAAAAGTATCTTTCTTTCATTTTCTGGGAACAAGGTTCATACTTTTGAGTAATAAAAGACAGAGGGACAGCAAGAAAGATTGAATGTAATTTAAGTTTTCCAGAAAGTCTGTTGCTGAAGCCTTAAATGTCCTTTTCTATTTGATAGAAAACTTAATAGAATTATACATCGCTTAAAGGATAATAAAACCACATCCAATGACATCCACCCAAGAAATGTGGGTTATGCTTAAGCTCAGCTTTGCAGTTTACACTGAAATGGAGGGTCAGAAATTTGGAATAGGATGAAGAAGTCATTTACTCAGGCGTATTCTTCCAAAGCCCAAGCCTTTGCCTTCCCCAAATATTAATATCCTCTTCTCCAGAGTAGATCAATTTAGCCAGAAGAAATAATCCAACAATTGTGAAAGAAAGCAAAGGAGTTATTGCAGTTAAGAGGATCAGGATGAGGTTAGTGTTCATCCCACCAGAGACATAATTTCTGATGCTAATATCCACAATGACAAGAGAAGAGGTCTTGAAAGACAGAGACTTTATCTAATCCTCTGGTTTTCCTCACATCAGTAGCAGCAAGCCTACTACTAGATGCAGAATTGATGTGGCTTTCTGCAGAGGGAGAGAAGAGCACAGTGAGGACAATAGTTGTTGACATCCATTGTCTTGCAAATATCTTGATCTAGAGTTAAGCAGCCAAATACATTATGAAGACATTTCTCTTTGAAGACCAGCTTCATTTCTGAAGGAGCCTTTCACAACGTAACTTCTAGTGGGTTTCCTCCTAGACCTGTGGATAATGGGTCATGGGAAAAAAGAGTACTACATTAGATGACTGCGAGATGTATTTCATGAGTCTTGTGGGAAATTGAAATAGCAAATCCAGTTGGCTAGCTTAATTATCAGTGTTCACAGATGTTGCTACAACACTAACACCTCTTTCAGATACTCTTCCCACCTACACTGCACACCATCACACACAGATATGAAATGTTATTGTAGTGACAATCAAATCCCCTATGAGAAAAAAAAGAGTAATTTTTTTTTTGCATTTGCATAGAGCACTTTGGAAGCCATGAATGATACCACTGTTGTACAGAATAGATGATTAAACAGATAATGACATTCATTCAGTATTATGATTTAATATATTCCCTTTAAGCATAAAGACTTTAATTATTATAATGACTTTGCTTAAGCCATAAACTTTTATGATTAAGGTGATGCATTAACCGCTGGCTCCATACCAGGAACTACACTAGATAATACTGTACTTATCTACCAATGATTTCTCTATAGAGAGGTGAAATTTTCATGATATTCTCAGGTTATTCTAATCAACCCCCAAACAAAAAGATTTAAGGATTTGGTTTATATGCAGTTCATTTTTCCCCACTGTATGGTAAGGATTATACTGAGAAAACTAACATGAATTAGCTTGTGCATGTGATATGATGTGTAGCAATTTCTGAGTTATAAAATGATGCCATTGCAGTTATATAAGTTGCTGGCTCATGCCAGTCATTCTCTATGTACTATCATCACAGGCTGAAACAGCACTGAGTTAAGAGTGGAGGTCAAAGCAGGTGGGGGGACATGGCTGAATTAGTTGTAAGAACAAGGGGGGAAATGTTGGTTATTTCTAAGAGAATGAATTGCCTGAAATCTGAGCTTCTTCTCTCCCCGCTCTCCAGAATTTATTACTGGTATTCTATCATATATTTCTTAAGTAAAACATTTCAGAATCTTATATGAAAAGGGATCCTAAATTGACCTTGAAGGAGACTTTTTTGGCAATAAGTATAATTAGAAAAAAATACATTCCAAGGGTGAACATATAGAACTTCGATAGTGAGACAGAGAAGTTAATATCCAAATGAGAGTCAAATTCAGAATTCAGTGAATATATTCCAAGATGACAGACCTTTTAGATGTATTATGTATCTCCCTGGAAACTTTTTATGTTTCTTATTTTTTCCTAAGTAGAAGTGCATTAAGTAATGCCTCCTAAAAGAAACTTTAGGTTTTTTTTTTTCTAGAGATCTGCATTCCACCCAAAAGCCAAGTTGAAATTTTCATAAATCTATATATTACTTTTATTTTTGTAATAAATGTTGATTGATTGATTGATTATGTGCCACCAAATCAGTGTTGACTCTTAGAGGCTATAGAGATAGATATTCTCCAGGATAATCTATCTTAACCTGGTCCTTCAGGTCTTCCAATATTGCACATATCATCACTGTAACCGAGCCCATCTACAGTACCTTATTGGTTGGTCATCTTCACTTTCTTTTCAACAATAAATGTTATTATGAAAAAAAAGGACTCATATCTATAAATTTGGTTGAGCAGTATCCTTGGGATCAGAATTAATTCTGATAGGATTTGATATTCTGAATAAGGTGATATGATGGTCTGACCTCTAAACTGTCCCTGTTCAGAAAAGGATTTCCATAACAGGATCACATCTATTTTTATCTAAAGATCCTTCAAGAGATATCCACCAAAATATAAAAGAAAAATATATCTGTCTTCCCTCATGCCAAATATATAAAGTTAGGATGTTTTCCTTTCCTTTCTTTTTAACAGGTTCCTTACATGTACAGGAAAGAACCTCTAATCAAACTTTGGAATCCGTGGGGCACTGTGGAATGGAATGGAGCTTGGAGTGATCAGTATGATTTTGCAATCTTTTATTTCTTAAGAAGGACGACTCCCTTGAGGTTTTGGAATGAGAACACTCTTTTAAGACTTAGCATGAAGGGACTTGCAATAATAATACTTCTGCAAGAACTAATCTTACAACCCAGGAGTCGGCATTTCATGCTCTATATTAAAATTCAAGGCATCCCTGGGCATTTCCATTTCATTTATCTTCATTCGGATAATGCCAGATCTTACTATTTTTGATTAATTGTTTCCTCCCCCACCCCAAATTGAATTGTTACTGCAACTTTCATATAGAGGCAAATTTTAAATTGGATAAATGATAGCTTTAATGTACTATATCTATACAAAACCTCAGCCAACATGTCTCTGGGCAAGGATATAGAAATCATGAAGCCAAATAATGCAGAACAGGGATGTCCAACCTTGGCAACATCAACACCTGTGGATTTCAACTCCCAGAATTCCCTAGCCAGCCATGCTGGCTAGGATTTATGGGAACTGAAGATCACAAATCTTAAAGTTGCCAAGGTTAGATACCCCTGGTCTAAAAGATTCTAAACTGGAAACTGATCTTTCAGCTGCCCTAAAATGCTTGGAAAGTAGTTGTAGAAGCAGAGATCCTGTATTGTTGCCACTACCACCATCACCATCTCTGGCAAGGAAACAGTAGGAGGTGCCAAGGAAAGCATTGTGACAGCTGTTTATTGCTGCCAGCAAGACCACAGACAGTAGGAGATCTATTATTTATAAATATAAGTTAAAAATGTGGGAGGAAAGGAAACCAACATTGCAACCTGCCACAGTAGTAAATAGTCCATCTCGGCTGCTAAAATCATTTGCAAAATTATAGCTTGGAGAAACTGAAATAGCTCCCTTTAGCCTTGCCAGCTATTCAATTTTGGCAGGTTATCATCTGGTTCCTAATTTCAGACATTGTATAGTATTTTCCGTCATCACATTTAGAAACAATTTGCTAGAATTACCCTGGGTTCAATCTAAAAAAGAACAAAAGAAAAAAAAGTATTATTAAGCCTCATTGCTTTCCATGGGAATAATTTTGCATGGTTTTATTGACACCAGTGAAAAAAATCATAACAGTTTGTGCTTTTTCTCTAGTACTCTATGCAGAAAACAGAGAATGATCATGTTAGATAACATGGACCATTTTCTGGTTTTAAGATTAGGAGCAATGCTATAGTTATACAGCTTCTTTTCTATTTGTGCTGTTAACAGAACTCTTGCTGAAAAGCATCAAGAAATAAAATTTCCTTGAAAATCTTGTTGGAATGCAACTAACGTCTACAGCTTTTCTATGTTCCAAAAATTAATGTCTAATTTGGATTCAGTTGAAATTTTGGTGAAGCAGCCTTAAGTTGTGTGAATCAATACAGTTATTGATTCACGCCTAGCTCATGCTAAGCAGACAATACAATTATCACTTAATTATAAAATTGCAGCCTGGGAATTAACACAGTTAGATAGCTAATTCCCTGTAATGAGTTTGCTGAGAGGTAATATCAGAAGTCAGAGATGGAAAGAATTATTTTCTTAATAAAGAGGCCATCCAAGACTATACTTTAACCAATGAGAACATTGAGGTTGACCTTAATTGAACCCGACCTGCATTCCAAGCATATCCTCAGTTTATGATGATGGTAAACTTTTATTCCTAGCAATTCCAGTTCAGTGACCAGCCAATTAGTGACCTGCATAAATAAATGTTAGGTTTTTAAAAAATTACTCCTTCTGAGTTTTGGTCTGGATTTTGAGTCCCTTAATTAAATAGCAAGAGTTTCAAAATACATTTGAAACTTACTTGTTTGTTTTTCAATTCCAAAATTCTATATAGCACAGCTATTTGGGTGCTGTCATTTTTTTGGTTGACTTTCATCCACGGACACATGTAAAACACATGTAAATCAGTACTAGGCTTCTTCAATCCCCTCCACCTATTGTGAATCACAGATAATCATAGATTCAACATACTTAATATGGTAGCATAGTGATTTGTGGCAAGCTTCTTTTTCTGTGGTATTTTTCCTGTTCAGCTGCACACCATTCCTCAGTGCCTAAATCAGAATGGTGGTATGAAGATACAGTACAGTCTCATCACTGTTTCTGCTTAGCAAACCTCACAATCCTGTTACAATGGCAACTGGGATTTTCCAGATTTCCACTGCTAAGTGGTACATTCATGTAACATTGAGCTTGACAGGAGAGGTCCATGCATTCTTTCAAGAAATGGGAGGAAACTGCTATAAAGAGTATTACCTACCTATATTTGTTGTCCTGATAAGTGATTCTTTGCAACTTCACTACATGATTTGCAGAAATCATCACAATTCTATTGCTTGGAACAATTGGTTAGGATGTATTTGCATCAGCTTTATTTTCCAGGAACTATTTTATTCACTTCCTGGGTTTTGTTGTGGAAAGCTGACTATCTCATTAGAGAAGAACTCTCTTCCACCATAATTATCCTTGCAATTTTGTTGTAAAGGTCAACTAGCATTAGAAGCAGCGGAATGAAGCAAACTGAATCCAGTAATGAGAAGAATTCCACAAACTCTGTAGTAACACAGGCCAAGCTCATGGGCAGATGAAAAAGTTACTACAAAATATATTGAGCAAATTAATCTTTCTGCCTAAAAGACATCCAAAATGAAATGCACACTTGGGGGAGGGCCTTTTCTTTGGTGCAAATCTCCACCATTTGGACTTCAACCTTTTGATGTGAATCCTCAGTGTGGAGGTTTATGCATGAAAAGGTCTATAAGCTCACGTTACAATGCCAAGGCTATTGGTGTCTTTCAAGTGATACATGATTTTGATCTCTTTTACAGTTCCGTGGAGTGGGATCAAGTCCCTCAATCACTGAAGGACAAATTCTATATGAACAGGGCTGATGGCGAATTCTGGTATTATCACATTCATGAAATAGGTTTTGGAGGATTTCTCTGTGTTAAATTGCATATCTCTCTACGGTATCTTCAAATCTCCAAATCTCCAAATATCTCTCTCTCTCTCTCTCTCTGTGTGTGTGTGTGTGTGTGTGTGTGTGTGTATATACTTATTTTCGTAGGTTTTCACGGGTATAGATATGCAAGTCTTGGCGTATTCGGGTCTTTTCCTGTGTAAGATTGAGGGTATCTTGGCGACGTTTTGACGAAATCTCATTCGTCATCTTCAGGTGCTTTCAGTTCGGTGCTGCTAGGAGCAATGTGTGATAGCAGCCGTTTCT
>JANHFT010001441.1:10856-25091 GCA_032467955.1 Pseudoxenodon macrops
TTTGAGCGGTCACTAAATGAACTGTTGTAAGTTGAAGACTACCTGTATTTGGGGGGGGGGAGAGGGGAAATGACCGTTTCCTGAACTTTTCCATGCCTTTTATGTGAGTAGGTTGCTGAACAGAAGTCCTAAACACTTCGATCCAACTTGAGCTAGAGAAAATAGCCGATCTTTATACAGTCGACGTATAGAGAATATCTATAGTACGGCTTTATAAAGCATAAAGTGCCTCCAAAATCCTTTCCAATTCTGTTATCTGTATATTCTCCAATTCTCTGTTAACGCCCACCAAAAAGCAAAGGGTGGAAAAGAATGGAGAGATCCAACTAGAAGGAGATTTTTTTTTGACAGTGAGAACAATAAATCAATGAAATAGCTTGCCTCCTGGAGTTATGGGTGCTCCCGCCACTGGAGGTTTTCAAGAACAGGCTGGACAACCATTTGTCTGGAATGGTATAAGGTCTCCTGCCTTGAGAAGGGAGTTGGACGAGAAGACCTCTGAGTTCTAGTCTAGGCAAGTCTAGTGAAGAGAAGGACCAGGGGAGACAGAAGAGCATCTTCCAATATTTGAGGGGCTGCCACAGAGAATCAGGGGTCAAGCTATTTTCCAAAGCACCTGAAGGCCAAACAAGGAATAATGGGTGGAAACTGATCAAGAACAGATTCAACCTGGAAATAAGGAGACATTTTCTGACAGTGGAGAACAGAAGTTGCCTTCAGAAATTGTGGAAGCTTATCACTGGAGACTTTCAAGAAGAGACTGGATTTGTCCAAAATGGTGTAGGGTCTCCTGCTTGGGCAGGGGGTTGGACTAGATGACCTACAGTGTCCCTTCCAACTCTGTTAATCTGTTAATCTATGATTCTATGTTCTACAATCAGAAACAGGGCTGGTGTTCTCTTGATATGTTCTCCATATGAATAAAATGCTACAACACAGTAGTTTCTAAATCTAAATAAATCCTTTGTGGCAGTAAAGTATTGCTTTCCCATATTTTGATAGAGCAAAAAAACAAACAAACAAACATCACAAGGCACTGAATGACACCAAGAAAGCTGGAAATTACATGCGTTTTTTTTTGGGAATCCTATCGAAGAAGAAGACTGGAAAATCTTCCCCCAAACCCCCAAAACTTTAACCTTAGACTGTCTACTGTTGACCTCACCCCATTCCTAAGAGGTCTGTAGGCGTGCCTACCGTCCCTGTCCTAATGTCCCCATGTATTCATAAAATATCATGTACTCATAACAGAGGTGGGTTCCTACCGGTTCTATCTGGTTCTATAGAACTGATAGTAACTCCGCGATGATGTCACAGAGCCAGTTCTGTCAGTGTCTCCGTAGGTGCCGCCATCTTGAATTTTGCTTCTGTGCATGCGCAGGAACTAATTTTTGACTGTGATGCGTGCGCGCGCTCTCGCGCTTTGCGTGCACATTTGAGGCACAGCCCTCAGCGAACCGGCAGTAACAAGATTCCGAACCCACCTCTGACTCATAACCGTGCTTGTAGATCTCAGATATTCACAATGTTTATTCTTTATCTGTAATCATATACACGCTTGGCAAAATAAATAAATAAATAAAATAAAATAAAATAAACAAAACAATTCAAACGATGTGGAAATTTCAGTTTGGGAAAAGTGTTGTGAAAGCATCTCGTGTGCAAGAGCACGTTTTTCTTTCCCACCCCTTCTTAACTGGCGTGTCAAAAGTCCGCAGACTAACTCCACTAAATCAAAATGGGTGTCCTCTAAATAATTGGGAACGTTATTGGCTTCTATTGATTTAACAATATACCTTTTTGTCGTGGTGAAGCTTCATCTTGGACGCTGTGGATACCAGCATGAATAAAAACAAGGCCGCAGAACAAGTGAGCAAAAATAATCCGTCACCATTTTTCATTCCAGAAAGGGTACCTTATCCCGGTAGATGAGATATTACTAACATAACTCAATCGTCTTAGGGAGATAAAATAAAAATTAAAACCGCTGCAAATTAAGGATGTTGGACAGCTTGAGCCATAAATCTTTTGTGGCTCAAAGATGGAGTGCCTTCTATTTTTCTGCTCAATTGTAAGGCAGCCAACAAAAGGGGCCACATTTTTTGTGTGTGTTAGAATCACAAATGCTTACAGCTGATAATGTTCTTTTGCCAACAATTTGGCTGTTGGAGAATTAGAATTTCCAGATAAATTTTATTTTTTTGGCCAAAAAGCTGTGCCAATTTTGAATCAAACCAGGAATGTCCTCAGGTGGAGGAAACAAACAAAACAGAAGAGTTTGTTAATCTAATCTTTGTTAATCTACTCTTGCGTAGCTTCTTCTCTGGTAATATTACACTGCTAACCAGAGCATACAAAGCATTTGCTAGACCAATTCTCGAATACAGCTCCCCTGTCTGGAACCCGCACTGCATATTGGACATTAATACAATTGAGAGAGTCCATAAATATTTCACGAGAAGAGTCCTCCACTCCTCTGCTCGTAACAGAATATCTCATACCACCAGGCTTGAAATTTTGGGCTTAGACAATTTAGAGCTACGCCGCCTTCGGTCTGATCTAAATGTAGCTCATAAAATTATCTGCCACAATGTCCTATCTGTACTTTAGCTTCAACCAAAACAATACACGAGCAAACAACAGATACAAACTTAAAGTGAACCGCTCCAAACTCGATTGCAGAAAATACGACTTCAGCAACAGAATGATGAATGCCTGGAATGCACTACCTGACTCTGTGGTTTCATCCCCAAACCCCCAAAACTTTAACCTTAGACTGTCTGCTGTGGACCTCACCCCATTCCTAAAAGGTCTGTAAGGGGCGTGCATAAGCGCACCAGCGTGCCTACCGTTTGTTTAGGGACCGAAGTCGCCACATCATTGAAAAAACTGACTTATGACCATTTTTCACACTTACAACCATTGCAGCATCCCCATTGTCACGTGATCAGAATTCAGGCGCTTGGCAACTGACTCATATTTATGGCAAACATGGCAGGAAAGGTCATAAAATGGGGCAAACCTGTAGTTGTGATGCATCCCACACCGCTTTTTCCAAGTCCACAGGATAAAGAAAGGAAAGCTTGAAAAAGGAACCATTTGGCGAGCATTTTGAAACTTACCGTTATCCATAGAAAACTCAAGACTGGCAAATTATCCTTAAAAAAAAAAAAAGGTTATTTTCCCCAGTAATTTAACAGGTTAACAGAATTGGAAGGGACCTTGTGGGTCATCTAGTCCAACCCCCCACCCAAGCAGGAGACCCTACACCATTTCTGACAGATGTTAATCCAATTTCTTCTTGAAAGCCTCCAGTGATGAAGCTCCTACAATGTCCGAAGGCAACTTCTGTTTCATGGGTTGTTTGCTCTCATAGTCAGGAAATGTCTCCTTATTTCCAGGTTGAATCTCTCCTTGATTAGTTTCCATCCATTATTCCTTGTCTGGCCTTTGGGTGCCTTGGAAAATAGCTTGACCTCTTCCTTTCTGGGGTATCTCTCAAATATTGGAAGACTGCTATCCTGTCTCCCTTAGTCCTTCTTTTCACTAGACTAGCCGTGCCCCGTTCCTGCAACCGTTCTTCATATGTTTTAGCCTCCAGTCTCCTCATCATTTTTGTTGCTCTTCTCTGCACTCTTTCTATACATCTTTTTTTATAGTGTGGATATAAAATTGGATGCAGTCCTCTAGGTGTGGTCTTACTAAGGCTTTATAGACAAGTATTAGTACATCACTTGATCTTGCTTGTATCCCTCTGTTAATGGAATTTAGGATTGCATTGGCTTTTTTGGCTGCCACTGCACACTGCTGACTCATTTTTAGTTGGTTGTCCACTAAGACTCCAAGCTCCCTCTCACAGTCACTGCTATTAAGCCTGGTTTCACCCAGTCTATATGTGTCCTTTTGGTTTTTCTTGCCTAAGTGGAAGACTTTACTTTTCTCTACATAGAATTTCATTTTGTTAGATAGGACCCAATGTTCAAGTCAAGTTAAATCATTGTTAGCATCTTTCCCATTTCTTTGTTTCCCCGGGTTATTTAATGAGTACTGAAGGATTGATATTGTTGGGGAATTTGCCAGGGTTAGAATGTAATTAGTATTTCTATCCTTCCTTTCACTTTTTTTGAGACTTCTTTTTGGCTTTTCTTGAATGGTTCTGGTCTTGCTTACGTCATAAACTAGGCAGGAAATTGGTGGATAAATTTGAATGGTTAGGGTGGACGATGATAAATTTGGCCAGAATAATCATCAAGTCAGCGTGAAGAAGCATTTTAATGTCTGTCTGGAGATTTCAATCTAGATACGGAATGCACTGTCGAGAATGTTAGCAAAAACTGGATGCGTGGATATGATTTGGCTTTCCGAAGCACTTACCATATTTACCCCCTAAAAGGGGCTGATAATTTGGATGCGTCTTACACTCCGAATGTAGTTTTTTCAAAGTTTTTTTCAGACCTAACGAGGCGAGTGAAGAGTGAAGCAATCTTTGCGGGCTTTTTTCATTGCTACTCCCTCCGAAGAAGCTTTTTACAGCCCTAAGTCTTTGCAGGCTTTTTTCATTGCTACTCCCTCCAAAGAAGCTTTTTTCAGCCTTAAGTCTTTGCAGGCTTTTTTCATTGCTACTCCCTCCGAAGAAGCTTTTTCCCCACATCTAATCAGGTGCTAACGATAATCTGGGCTTTGCAGGCTTTTTCATGTCGCTTTAGCAACTTTTTTTTCAGCCCTAACCAGGGGATAAATTAATGTGCTGAAGCTGACCAGACTAAAGATGCTAGCCAGATGAATACCTGGTAGGTAGATTTTTTCTCCTATTTTCCTCCCCAAAAACTAAGGTGCGTCTTATACTGAGGTGCGTCTTATACTCCAAAAAATACGATAATTCATTTGGGGTCCCGGAGCTTGAGACTATTTTGTCCAAGCAATGGTCCCTCCCTGCTGACTTTTAAAGATTTATCTTCCCCTGTTCACCCTTATTTAATTTTAGCTTGCTGTTTTTCCACCCCTGACGGAAACCTATGGTTTTTCTCTGCTGCTTTAGCTATGAAGGTATTGAATATTTATTCTTTTCTTTATTTTGTCTTTCAAATGACGGTCACAACAACCCACTCTGGGATATTTCCCCCCTCTCCCTGCTCCCTCTAAGCCACCCCAGAGCTGCCTGCCTGAATAAATAAATACAAATAATATAGACTTAAACTGATAGCTGCATCGTGGAAAGCTGTCAACGGCAAGCGTCTGGCAGAGATACCGGGCAGAAAAATGGATACAACAGCGAGTGACTCACGCAGAACAATGCAAGAGGACTGAAGGAAGGCTGCCCCGTGCAAGTCGGTGACAAGATTAGGAAGAACTTGCATATGTATGACAGCGATAAGAGCGACTCCGTCATCAACCGAACAGCTCTCTTCGGGGTTTATCGGCTGCACCGACTGCAAATTCTATGCTTTTAAATTAGACCCCAGAGGCTTGGAGAGGAAAATGACAACACACATCCAAGCTGGTTTTGTTCTTAACCAAAATGCGTTGACACCCGTCCTTCTTCTCTATTAAAGCGTATCATCTCACGATTAACACTTGGATGTGGTCCTCCTCCAAGATGGCTTTATTAACTGGTGGCCGGGCATCTCCACTGGGCCTCGCTTTCTTGTGGCGCCAAAGAGGAAGGGGGGGAGGGGAACAGATGCAATAGGAAAGGCAAGTGAATCCTGGCACCGGTTCTTCATATTTTCATGGATTTTCTTTCTTTCTCTGTCTCTTTCTTTCTTTCTTTCTTTCTTTCTTTCTTTCTTTCTTTCTTTCTTTCTTTCTTTCTTTCTTTCTTTCTAAATCACTCTAAGGTTTGATGAAAGCAGTCACAAGCTTAGGATGAATTAAGTCTTTCTCCAAAACTTAAACCAGGATTCCAACAAAAACCTCTAGGTTAGCATCAAACAAGGGATGGAAGGCAAGTCAGGCTAGGAGGCATCAGAATAATTTCAGGCAAGTTCAAGCCTCTGTTAAGAGATACCTGCGTTCTCTCTCTCCCTTCTTTTCTGTTTTTCTTTTTCTTTCTCTCTTTCTTTGTCTCTTTGTCTCTTTCTTTTTGGCGAGCGGGGGCAAATTCCCGCTACCGATTCTATAGAACCGGTCAGAACCAGCAGCAACCCACCACTGGACTGGACATCAACACTTGAGCCACTATAAGTCCATGTATCGGTATTTGCCCTATGCTAAATAAATAAACCTGGAAATAAGGAACAATTTCCTGACAGTGAGAACAATCAACCAATGGAACAGCTTCCCTTCAGAAGATGTGGGAGCTTCATCACTGGAGGATTTCAAGAAGGGACCCATAATATTTTAATTATTTTAAATAATTAGATGGAATTGTTAAATTGTCCCACAGCAAGTTGGCTCCAGTGACTTGTCTCATTCAGAAGCTTTGCACCCATCATGCTTCTGAACTTCTCCAGTGCATTCAGTTGGCGCTCTGGACAATGCACAATGCTGGATTGTAGGATTTGGGGGATTAAAATTCCCTCTGGAAGTCTCGAAGTTATGTGTGGTATGCTTTTCAGGGATTGTTTTAAATTTTTAGTATTGTTCATCTTGCTTGGCACATTCTTGCCCTCCCCCCCCCCAGTTCTCACACAATTTTGGGAGGGTTGTGCGAGAATGAGTTATGTGAGGTTTTGTGTCATCTCTGGAGCCCTCTGGAAGTCGTGCAAGAAAGCCATGCTCTTGTGGGACCTCCGCAGTCTGCAAAAATCATGCGCGAATGGGCATGCATTGGCATGGTTTTTGGAGGCTGTGGAAAACCTAAGAATGGGCCAGGCCCTCATGTGGCCTCCACAGTGTCCAAAAATCATGTGTGAATGGGGAGAGCATGTGCATGATTTTTGTGGGAATGTTCCTGCAATGCTTTGAGAACCGTTGTGTAGCACTGGTGTCATAGTTCCGAGTAATGAACTCTGGGAAGTCAAGACTCTGACACAAAGTTCGGGTTCAAGAAACCCTTTAATGAGTACATCATATTGGCACATAGCTCTAAGTTTCCCCCGCGCATAGAATAGAATAGAATGGAATGGAATGGAATGGAATTAGAATAGAATTCAGAACTAGAATAGAATGAATAATAATATGAAGAACTAGAATAGAATAGAATTCTTGATTGGCCAAGTGTGATTGGACACACAAGGAATTTGTCTTTGGTGCTTAAGCTCTCAGTGTACATAAAAGGACAAGATACATTCGTCAAGAATCATAAGGTACAACACCTAATGATGGTCATAGGGTACAAATAAGCAGTCAGGAAACAATCAGTATAAAGAAACATTGCTTAATTCTTAGCAGATGGTCTCGTGAGTATGAAATCTGTAGAGAATCGCAGAGAATAATAAAAAATAAAGAAACCATTAGAGAGCATTTCACCGAGGCAGCTGTCGTTGTCGCCATCTTGGATCAGATGCATCTTGTCTGCAGATTGTTGGGGGCAACATGCTGGCTCTGTAAATATCTTCCGTCTTATCTACAATATCTATCATCTGTAGTGTTTTAGGATGCAGTATTGCAAGCAAACTCTGCCCACTGCCAGGCCAGCGTTCGATCCTGACCAACTCAAGGTTGACTCAGTCTTTCATCCTTCCGAGGTCATTAAAATGAGGAGCCAGATTGTTGGGGGCAATAGGCTGACAACTTTGTAAACCGCGTAGAGAGGGCTGTAAAGCAGTTTGAAGCGGTATACAAGTCTTAAGTGCTACTGCTATTATGGTGAATCATTGAGCGGTCAGACTGAGCAGGATCTGTGGGACCTTCTCCAGGAGACATCTCCCAGGCTTGCTTTTCAGATCTGGAACCTTTTCTATGCAGATATGCCCCTTTCCTTTGCTTTCCTTTCCTCTTAAGGTGTCCTGCCACCATATCTCTGCTTAGCTTTTTCCCCAATCCATCCATCATCCCCGTTTGCAAACGTCCCTGGTCCCAAATCCTCCATGCAACCACCCCTAGCTTGGCTGGTACCCCTTTTCCCTGCCTTGCACGGCATGTCTTTTCGCAGCACTTCTCCACTAAAGTGGGGGGGCCCCCAAGCATTAAAACCCCAAGATTTTTGTCAAAAACAAATCCATTAAACTAAAGGTAACGTATTCTCTCTCTCTCTCTTTTAAAAAACCAACAACTTGGTGTTTAACTCTTCAAGTACCAAAGACGGTAGGCTCGGGTGCCTAGAGAATCTCTTAAAATGTGTCCCAGAAATCAGAGATTAGGGAGGAAAAAAATGGAATTATTGGGATTATTCTTCCAAAATCCATAGATTCGGCTTCTTCTTTTGGCTAAGTCGTTTCATTTCCCTTTCAATAAGTCCTTTCTCTTCTCAACGTTGACTTAGTTAGATGGGCAAAGGACACCAAAGGAACCAAAAACTCCACTGCCCCATGGAGTCATCTAGGAACCCCATTAAAAAAAGAAAAAAAATTTGGGGAGATGTAGGTTTGGTTCATTTATTTCTTTTTTACATAGCCAGTGAGTGGCCTGACGTTGAGGTCTCCAAAGTCTATGGTACCTAAAGGGTTAAAAAAAAGTTATCGCTTCGGTATGAAAGCTCAGTCAGGGTCCGTTGTTGAGTCTTGGACCGTCCACTTTTAAGGCGTGTGAAAGTGTTCAGAAGGTGAGTACTGGTATAATTCACAAATACAGCTCAACCTGTTCCTTCTTGCAGCCCTCTTAAAATGGCCTATCCTAATTTGCACACCTTGGGTGTGCCTGCCCAAGGTCCTTGGTGGCCTCCGTGAAGAGAGGGTGTAGTGCCCGCTGCTGTGCGCGGGCACACACATACACACCACCATCCCAGTGCTTAATCTCCCTTGCCCCTTGGTCGAGAAAATGCAAGGGCCTGCCTATGCGCTAACACCCACCCACCCACGCACATGCGCACATGCCTCCTTGAATTCACACAGGTTGGGCTGGATTGTGAAGGAAACTCCCTGTGGATCTTCTCAACAGCAAGGCCAGCGTGGGGTGGCACCTTGGCACAGACGGTATGGTCCAGACAAGTCATAGAATGGAGCATTCCCTTGGCTTAGCCAGAGGGGGGGGAAAACCCAGTCCATGTTTTGTAACTGACCTTCCCCCGAAGTGGATTGTTTAGAAGGGTGAGTGGACAGACACACACACCCCCGTCCCTCCTGTTGGGAATCAGGCTGGCAAAAGTTGGAAGTCTGCATTTTGGGGAGTGCTGCCCTTCTTTTCTGGAAGTAGAGTTTACTGGGTTGAGGACTCCATGTTTTCGAAACAACTCAGAATCTGGTAGGTCTTATTTTAGTGGGTTTCTTGGTAAGGAGAAGAGGGTTAAGTAAGGTTATCTTGTTGAGGATCGTGGGTAGAAAAAGGGCCCTTTCAGACAGCTCTCTGTTGGGCACAAATTAAGAATTAAACCCCATTTATCAGAGGCCGTGAAAGGGTTACCCAAAGACCTTCCTTGTTTAGTGCTTCTTGTTTAGCCTTCTTGAATCCTTCAGCTTGTTTAGTGCTTCTTGTTTAGCCTTGTTGAATCCTTCAGCTTCTTCAGTGCTTCTTGTTTAGCCTTCTTTAATCCTTTAGCTTGTTTAATGCTTCTTGTTTAGCCTATTCATTCGCTTACTCCAGTGTGTTTCTCAAACTTGGCCCTCTTTAAGACCCGTGGACTTCAACTCACAGGATTCCTCAGCTAGCATGCTGAGAGTTGAAGTCCACTTGTCTTAAAAGTGGCCAAATGTGAGAAGCACGGATTTAAACTCATTTGCACGCCTGTCTGTCTCGCCACAGGAATTCTGAAAGCAATGTGGCAAGGAGACTGGGTTTGTTGACATCTTGAGAAAATCGTATTTTTCAAATAAAAACGGGATGTAGAATGAGGTCCTTATGCAGCCTTCACTCAACATCTCCAAATTTTGGCAAGGATAGTTTGCCAAGCTATAAAATAAACATGGCTGGGTGCTTAATTCTTATAGTGAACCTCAGCATCTTTAAGCTGGGTGGACTTCAACTCCCACAATTCCCCAGCCAGCCCAGCTTAAAGTCGCTGTGGTTTAAAAAACACAGTTTTAGTGTATCCTCCTGTTCACCAGATGCTTTGAGATTCTACTCAGACTCTGTTGATCACCTGGGGCAAAATAAATTGAATTACAGAGGAGGAATTGAAAGTTGAATTTCATACCTCAAATTATACATTTAACGCGTGCCTTCTCCCCCTCCAGAATAGGTAGCCTCTCTGCAGGAAAACAACAAAATCCAACATAAATTGGATAATTTTCGGCACTACACTATCCTTGAGGAGGATTTATGACAATTTGATTGTCTTTGATTGGAATAATTGACTTGTCCCAGTTTTGAAGCAGGGGAGAAACTCAGCAACGCACATCAGGCCCTGTACTTGTTGTGCCGAATATATATTTTTTTAAACTTATTTAAAACAGACTGACCTCCCCTTTCCTTTTCAAACCTTCCCAATTAAATAATAAAAAGAACAAACCCGGAATACAGTAATGGGATTATTGGAAGGTGTGTAAATTGGGAACAATGGAATTCAGCACAAAAGACCAATCATAAGTCTATAGAGCAGGTTCGAAGCAGAACTAATTTTGTAATCCGACGGCCACGTTAACTAACGCGCGTGAAAAATTAGATTGGGCGTCTCTCATTTTCCTCCCCTAAACTGAAATATTGTATAGGTTGGGAATGGATAAAATGCAGGAAGTCCTCGACTTATGACCACAATTGAGCCCAACATTTCTGTGGCTATGTGAGATGTTTGTTAAGGGAGTTCTGCCCCATTTTTTACGACTTTCCTTGCCACATTTGTTAAGACAATCACTGCATTTGTTAAATTAGTGACACCGTTGTTAAGTGAATCTGGCCTCCCCAATGGACTTTGCTTGTCAGAAGGTCGCAAAAGGGGATCACCTGACCCCGGGACACTGCAACCGTCATAAATATGAGTCGGTGGTCAAGCATCTGAATTTTGATCCCGTGATCGTCAGGATGTTGCAACGGCCATGTGAAAAACGATCAGGAGTAATTTTTTTCAGTGCTGTTGTAACTTCGAACGGTCACTGAACGAACTGTGGTAAGTCGAGGCCTGCCTGTATTAAATTGCCATTCATATCACAGTCCAAAGTGACTCTGAGCCATTTAATGAGGAGAAATGTATTGGGGGGGGGACAATGTGGCTGTTTGCTTACCTCTAAAAAAGGCCTGAGTCTTCTCACCCAGCTCCACAAACACGACAAACCTTCTGACGTGAACTCAAAAGATTCCTTTATTAGGAGCGCCGGCAGTCCCGGCAAAAAGTTTCTCTCACAGGCTAAGAAGTCCGGCCAGCCGGAAGATAAACAATTGTCTGCCGCACCTATTCAACTCCGCCCCCTGCCTTTTATCCCCAGAGCTAGGGTAGGACCTCACTCGCAGCGGTGGCTCTTCCGTCCCAAGGACCGGCCTATAGATTTCCACTGCTCTCCTCTCCTCTGCCTTCTGCTCATCCACGCATCAGGCACTGGACCCAGCTGTTCCTCCTCTTCCTCCATCAGCCACCTCCAGACCTGGGGCCTGTTAACTCTCCATCTGAGGGCTGTTGGATGGCCCAGGCTCCGCCTGTGTCGTTCTCTCTCTCTTTTTCTGACAGCTCCATTCCCTCTTCCCCCTCGGAGCTCTCAGGTTGCCTTGATGCTGGCTCTGATTCCCACGCCTCCTCCTCCTCCTCCTCTGATTCGGCTGCTGGAGGGGCAGAAAGTCGACAGGCCACAACTCTGGGCATATCTGGCCCTTTGGGTATCCCTATCTGGCCCTTATGGGTTGCTTTTATTTTGAGGGCAACTGATTTTTTTCCCTTCCAATTAAAATAAGATAAGATTATTGTCTTTTTTTACTGCAAGCACACCGGCCCACGTTAAAAAGGAAATCCTTAAGAGAAAGTGCATATCTACCCAATCACATACATTACGCACATATACACATACTATAAGATAAAAGTAAAGGTTCCCCCCCCCCCCGGACATGCGTGGTAGGTACATTAAATATATACCTGCACCATACATATAATGTTACGCATGTGTGTGGATGTGTGTCTACACAACTTCACAGCCCGATTGGTTTCGTCTTCCACGTCAATCCCTGTGGCCCCTTGGGAAAATTAATTCTCCTGCTCTACAGAAGTGAGAAGACAGATTTTGCATAAGCATCCCTGGGTTCATTTCCAATTGGATATGGCTAGGCGTTTAGAAATGGCATCCCTAATTGAAATAAAATTTAGCTGTTTAAAAATATTAGAATCTAACATTTAGAAACGGGATCCGTAATTTGAAATAAAAAATAGACGTCTCCGTAAAGGAAAGAAGGTTTGCGAGTTAGTGTTTTAAGTTTAAATCTAAATTAGTTTTGACCTGGATGTGAGAGAAGACTTGTATTGGCACAGCATTTTTGCAAATGTTGCGCTCCTTTTTTCAACCTTGGCAACTTTTTACCGGACTTCAACTCCCAGAATTCTTGGCTGGCTGGGGAATTCTGGGAGTTGAAGTCCACCCATCTTCAAGTGGCTTAGCTTGTGAAATGCCGCTTTGGACAATCGGAGAACAATACCTTTGCTTGAATTTGGTTTGGAAGGCAGGTTTCCTACTCATTTCAATCGGGATTTACATTCTTCCGGGCGAGTGTAGTGTCGGGGATAAGAACAGGAATGTAATTTGAACCCAGAACCCGCTTGGCACCAGTTAAAAAGAAGGGGTCTCTCTCTCTCTGTGACTTTGTCTGCTGAAGCCTGTCATAAGAAGCCATATTGGAAGGCAGGAACAGGGGGGTGCTTTGGGGTGAACCAGTGAGTTCAAGCCTGGGTCTTAGGAACCTTCCGTGAATCCCATCATCCCCAGCCGAGCTTTCGCGAGACAGTCTGATAAAGTTAACCGGTACTGAAGGTAGGTAAACCAGACTACTGAACGTGGACTCTAGAAGGCTTTGCTTGATGAATAATTTGAGGATTATTATTATTATTATTATTATTATTATTATTATTATTATTATTATTATTACGGTTATTTCCCTTATTTTATTTTATTTGGAACCCGACCATTTGGTGTTTTTTTTTAAATTGCTTGATTTCTTTGCATTCCAAACTTCTCTGTTGCTTTTGATTGTCGCTGTTTTTTTGGGAGGGCTAGTTAAGAAATTGAAATGTGTGAATTCTACAAGGGTTGGTGAATTATTTTAAAATTGATGGCAGGTTGGGCACCAACTCTCCTTTTCCCCTAAACACAAACCTTCTAAACCAGGGATCTCCAAATGTGGCAACTTCAAGAGTTGTGGAGGGGGTTGGTCTAGAAGACCTCCAAGGTCCCTTTCAATTCCGCTATTTGGTTTTATTCTGTTAAGACTTGTGGATTTCAACTCCCAGAATTCCTCAGTCAGCCAAGACTGGGGAATTCTGGGAATTGAAATCCACCAGTCTTAAAAGTTTGCCAAGTTTGGAGAATCTTGCCCTAAAAGAAACCAGGAAGCCCAAATGAGAATTTCCTTGAGCCGCCTAAAATTAAATAGAATTTTTTGCTTATCTTATTAACCAGCTTTTATCAAGTTGTATCGGCTTGTAAAGCTTGCCAGGAATCATAAGCCTTGAAATTACAGACAGTCCTCGAGTTACAACCGTTCCTTTAGCGACCAGTCAAAGTTGCAACACCACTTTCCTCGCACTTATGACGGTTGCAGTATTCCCACGTTTACGTGATCAAAATTAGGCCGCTTGGCGACCGACACGCATTTACGACGGCTACAACCTCCCTGGGTCACATGAAAGCCATTTGCGACTTTCCCACCCAGCCGGCTTCGGACCTGAATTGGGTGGGAGCTGGGTTCGCTTAACGACCGCCTGATGATTCACTTAACAACTGGCAGCCTTTCACTTAACCACGGAGAGCAAAGTTGTAAAATCAGGCGCGACTCCTTTAACCCAACCGCCTTGCTTAACGATATGAATTCTGCTCTCTGTTGCGGTCGTAAGTCGAGGACTCCCTGTAGAACTCGCTACTACGCCTCTTTTCAAAGGGGAACCTAACTTAAACCAAAAAGACAGTAAATCTGCCCCATAAAGATGTTCTTTTTCTATTAACTTAATGCTGGTTAACACTGGCCAGCCTGGCATCTGGAGGGCATCCGGTTGGGGAAAGAAAGAAAGAAAGAAAGAAAGAAAGAAAGAAAGAAAGAAAGAAAGAAAGAAAGAAAGAAAGAAAGAAAGAA
>JANHFT010001441.1:33202-49447 GCA_032467955.1 Pseudoxenodon macrops
GTATCTGGAAAGGAACCTGGGAAGCTGTGTGTTGTGCGGAGTCGCAAAGAGGTCTACTTGTGGTTGGCCGAACCGTTGACACAGTTGTAGGAAAATCGACTGGTGCAAACTCCACTCGCCGTGGTCTATCGTTTCCCTGCTGAGCCAATCTGCAGTCACGTCCAATTCCCCTGAAATGTGGTCCGCTGTCAGGGATAATAAGTGGCGTTCCGCCCAGAGGCCTAGTTTCATGGCTTCCTGCATCAAGGATCGTGATTTCGTTCCGCCCTGTTTGTTTATGTGGGCCTTGGTGACCACATTGTCCGTCAAGATCCTGACATGCGTTCCTTCTACTAAGTGGTGGAACCTTTTGAGAGCTAGAAAGACTGCCCGAAGTTCTAGGAAGTTGATGCTGCATCGCTGCTCGTATCGATTCCATAGCCCCTGTGCCATGGAGGATTGGAGGTGCGCCCCCCATCCCTTTAGGCTGGCGTCTGTGGTGATTTCCATCGAGGCTTGATGTCTGAACAGGCAACCCTCGGATAACGCCCTCGACTTCCACCAGTTGAGGGACAGGAGCGTCCTTGCCGGGACCCGAAGAGGGGCTCTGGATCTGCTCTTCTTCGCCCTCTGAAACGGCAGAAAGAGCCATTGAGTTTCTCGAGCATGCAGGCGCACCCAAGGAACAATACCGAATGCCGAGACCATTTTGCCTAACAGGGAGGACATGAGAACAATCGGAACCTTGCGTTCCTTTTGGATCTTAACTATCATCTGATGGATATCTGCTTGACGGTCTGGGGACAGGAATACCCTACCCTCAACTGAGTCAATTGTAGCCCCGAGGTGCAGTATGCGGTTCGAGGGTGTAGTATGACTCTTGTTCCAGTTAATGGAAAAACCAAAAAGCTGAAGCAATTTTGTGTCCTGTCTACATCCTCCGAGGCTTGGCCGTAGGAGGGAGACAAGATAAATATGTCATCTAAGTAAAAAAGGATGCGGATAGATTGAGAACGAATGTGGGCAATTAAGGCCACCAAAATTTTAGTGAATGTTCTCGGGGCCGAAGAGAGGCCGAATGGAAGGGCTTGATATTGGTAATGGATACCTGCATATGCAAATCGTAGAAATTTTCTGTGGGAAGGCCGAATCGGTATATGCAGGTACGCCTCGGTTAAATCGATGGAGGCAAGGAAGTCCTCCCTCCGAACGCACACAAGAATGGATTGTAACGACTCCATTTTGAATCTTCTGAACAACCGGTGACGATTTAGTCGTTTGAGGTCCAGAATCGCCCTCCAACCCCCCGAGGCTTTGGGGACAACAAAGAGGATGGAATAAAAGCCCCTACCAATCTGATCAGCGGGCACCCTCTGAATGGCCCGGAACTTCATGAGGTGTTCTACGAATTCATTAACGATCGTTTGGTCGGTTGGGAAGATACGGGGCTGTTGATAAAGAACCTCGGGGGGGAGGAGATGAATTCCAGGGCAAGACCCTCAGTTATGGTCTGGTCTCCCTGACCCAAACATCAGAGGTAATGGTTTCCCATTGGCTGGCGAAGAATTGAAGTCGGCCGCCGATGGGAACTTCTGAGAGATCAATACTTTGTGCGTCGGAAGGGGTGGCTGCCCCCCCCCTCGAAAGGGCCGGCGAGAGCCTCTGCCCCCGAAAGACCTGTCACTAATCTGATTCTGCCTATAACCCGTACTGGTTGTATTGGCTATACTGACCTTGTTGTCGGGAAGCATTGGGTGGAGGATCATACGGGCGCAGCTGACGGTAAAAAGGGAGAAAGTGAAAGCTGGTCTTCCTTGTCATTGTTGGCATCACTTTCTTTTTGTCCTTTGATTCAATCAATATAGGCTCCAAAGTCTCCCCAAACAGGAGCTTACCCTTAAAGGGAGTGGAAGCCAGGCGCCACTTGTGCCTTGAATCCGCCTGTCAGTTTTGAAGCCATATCATGCGCCGCGCCACCACTGAGGAACCAATGGCCTTTGAGGCAAAACGAGCTGCATGCAAAGTGGCATCAGCCGTAAACTGGGTCGCCGCCATGAGCTTGTTCAGGTCCTGAATTGCTCTTGTGTTTGAGGCGGGAATTTGTTCCCGCAGATGACGAAGCCAAACCAGGGACATCCTGGCAAAGAAGGAAGCTGTTGTAGAGGACTTAACTGCCCAGGCAGAGGCCTGGTGAGACTACACAAGAGATTGGTCTGCTCTTCTGTCCTCAGGTTTGAGCATGTCGTCTGTGACGCCCGGGACTGCAGTCGGGCGGTATAGTGCGGTTATCGGAAGATCTACCGTGGGCGTTTGTAAAATGTCGTTAAGCACGGGAGCTACGTTGTAATATCGCTTGTCTATAGAAGACGGCACCGGTCCCGTCGTTGGGTTGGACCATTGTCGAAGGACCATGTCCACAAAGATGCGAGGAGCTGGAATAACCTCAGATTCCGAAGTTTGGATGCGGAATAATGGATCAGTGTCAGTTGGAGTGGAAACTGGAGCCATAGTGTCCTCTTTGCCCCAGGACACTGAGTGAGTAGCCTTGAAGAGAAGGGATTTGAATAAGCTGGGTTGGAAAATATCAGCGACAGATGGTTTTTCTGGTGTAATCCCTTCATCTTCAGACATTGCCAGGTCCTCCCCTATCTCCTCACCCGAAGCTACACTGGCGACAGGTGATTCTGGGAGATCTAAGTCAATCCTCTCTGGAGAGGAGTCTCTATGCAGCGAGGCGAGAGTGTCTGCCCTCCTGGAGGAGGCCTCTGAGACTATGGAAGGCGCTCTGTGATAGCGCTGAATGCCTGCTGCTATACCCTGTGCTATAGCCGCCTCAATTATTGCTGACATATCCTCCCCCAACTCAGAGTGTAGGCCCGCCGCAGTAGGCGTAAAGGTCGCCTCAGGAGGGCGCCTAATTACCTGTTGAGGTTCAGGGTTCACCTGTGGGGCCCCCCAATGGGCGCCTTGGTCCGGGATGAACGCCTCCGCAGCTCTGGCCAGCTGGTCCTCAGCTCAAGGGTGAGAATCCTTGTTGGCCTTGGAGCATGCCTTTTCCAGAGCCTTTGCTCTACGTTGTTCATCCTTTTCAGTCGCAGTCATTTTCTTAGGTTTTTGAAGTGATTGACTGCTTTTATGACTGGAAATGTTGGAGGAAGAAGCTTGCTCCTTGTCCTCCTTCCTTTTACTGTTTGATTTTGAGGCCATCATGAACAGAATCTATTCACGTAAGGAATTAATTTTTTTTGAGTTTTTATTTTATTTTTAATTTTTTTTAATTTAAATTTTTAAATTTTTTTTGAAAACGGGGGGGATGAGGGGTATACAATGGGGCCGGCTTCCTACCCTAGAGCGATAAGCTCTACCTGGCTAGAGCGCTAGGACTCCTGCAAACAGAAAGCGCTCACACTCTCTTGCGGCTAGTTCTGATTAGGCCTTAGTTATTCAGAGCGTTAAGGCTCCTCTACACAGAGCGCTCAGACTCCGGCCGACACGCTATGGAGGATAGGCAATCAAATTTTAATTTGGGTGGATGTTCCTTCTAGGCGCTGCCCACGATCTAGTCAAAGCGGATTTTTTTTGTACTTTTAAATTTGCAGTTTGTCTACGGAAGGCGGGAAAACGAGGAAGCAAAATGGTGACCGGCACTTCGTTATGGTGTTGGTGAGCCTCCCACCATTCGCCAAGGGTCCCCACTCACAAAACTCAGGAACCGAAGGTTCGATGATGGTCCCGGTGTCCTAGGGGTCCGATCCGCTGTGCCGCTAATTCCTCGGCGTGATCGGAGGAATCCGGCGGATCAGTTGTAATGGCGTCGGTTGCCACAGAAGGAGGCTGCAGAAGGCGATGAGCCTAGAGGCCCGCCAGAGACGTTTTGGCAACTATAAGGAGAGTTGCTAAAGGTGTCTAACTTATAGATTCAAGTAAGGAGAAGGAAAAAATAGAATAGGATAGTGTATAGGTAAAAATGAGGAAAGAGGGTCTCCAGAAAGGGCTAACGCGTCCATCCAAACTCAGGACTGAGTTTTCAACTGACCTGCCTAGTAACAAGGGCGGGGTTTTAAATTAAGACTTAGTCTAATCAAAAGGCAGGACAAAGTTAACCTATTCTGGAGGCTACCTCAACTCACTACGGAGAAAGGGCTCTTTTACGATTTCTGGCAGCCAGAAAATTGCACGCTGGGTGAGGGATTGATTTTTTTTTAATAAAGTTTTTTATTTTTCATACAGTTAATTTCACATTCCATCTTTACATATAAATTTTACATATCATAATACAATTCTTTTATAATAATATATTTTCCCCCAATTTCACAGTTTCCATTTCCTTATATCTTTTAAGTTTCAGGGTTTCTTTCATACCATCCCCATCTTCCAAATACTGCAGCCCTTCTATCCCTTCCCTACTTCCCCTCTCTCCTCCTCCTCCCTTTCCTACCACCACTTCTCCTCTACCTCCTCCTTCCTTCCAGTCTTACTTCCCCCTCTCCTCTCCCCTTCCTTTCTTTGTTCCCTTGCTGCTGCCCTTCTTCTTGGGATGGTATTCCAGTTTTCCTATCTTCTATTTATTCACTTTTTTCCTCACATTCTAATTGGTTATCTATTTGCCCTACTTTCCACAATCACATTTTTTCATTATAAAAATACAAAAGAAAAAGAAAAACAATTGTTGTTATTTCTTTCTGCTTTTAGTACTGGTTTTGAGAGGAGTAAAAAGGGGGGGAGCCATCAAATTAAAAAGAAAGTGATAATATATTATTAACAAAGTTCTTGCCAAACCATTTTCACACACAATTTTTCAATATTTGAAAAACAAAAATTGTCCAGGATGAAACAAGGAGTCCTGCTTTGTGCAGGGGTTATACTAGATAATCTCCAAGGTCCCTTCCAGCCCTTGGAGGTTTTTCTTTTTTTTAAAAGAGTCTTCAACACTAAGAAATGGTGGGAATGATATTCTCTCAATTTTGTATTATCTGCCAAACAACAATTATGTGAATAGACAAGCTATTTTGTGAGAATTTTGAGCAAGATATTAGCATTACTTCCACAAATTGTTTGAATTGAATATTGAATGCATCTGTTCTAAATCAAATTAAAATTTGGTTGTCAACAAATGTTTACTTTCTAAACATATAGTAGAATAATAATGAGTTTAGATACATTATCCTGGTTAAATCTGGGCTGGATGGTGAAGCTTATTAAAATAAGTTAAAATAAAAATAAATAAGCTTAAATAACAAAAGCTTAAAATAAGTCATTGCCTCTAACTCAGTTACCTAAAGAATAGTTGTGAACATGATTCTTGTTGGAAAGATGGAACCTAAATTAAAATCCATAACTACGATTATTCAGTTTGGAGATGTGTTTAAATAATCAAACCACCACAACTAGAGCCAACTCATCCTTGTGTTTTATTACTGCTATGTTTTCTATTGTTCAAGACTACCTTTGTGTGTGTGTGCGTGCGTGTTCCACATGTTTGCAAATATTTCAGTTAGTTACCTTTCTTCCTGTTTCCCCCCCAGAGCCTTTTATCTCCAACTGCATTCAGCTATGCAAGCCAGTATATTGCCCGTTACGAAGAACAAGGCATTGGTATATATCTATATATACATTTTTATAAGAAAAATATATCTTAATAGTACAAATTAAATACTATGAGTTCATTTGCTAATGCAGGTTATTCTGTGTATCCCTCCTCTTCTTTTTTATAGGTCTGCAATGGGATAATATGCATGATTCACCAATGTCAGGGGACAATACTAATTTTAGCTGGATGTGCTGGTTAATTCTGATAGATTCTTTTATTTATTTCATTCTGGGCTGGTACATCAGGAATGTTTTTCCAGGTATGTAATAGTGGTTATTAAAAATACTGTATTTTGATGGATGTGATTTGACGATTAAAAATGTAAAATTAGGGCAAATTATCCTATAATATCCATGCTATCATTATTTCTGGGAAATCACTAAAACCATCCACTGTGTGACATTGTCTTTCTTCAAATGGCATGTATCTTTCACACTGATATCTATATTTGGTGATTCTGGATGTGGGAAAAGGATAGATTTTAATGGAGTTTAAGGTAACATCATTGTGTTAGTACAGAATATACAGAATAATGACTGGTGACAATGAGAAATAGTTTTTGAAGCATTGGTTTTGGATAGTCAGTTCTTGTGATAGAGAATTACCGTATTTTTTGGAGTATAAGACGCACCTTAGTTTTTGGGAGGAAAATAGGGGGGGAAATCTGCCTACCAGGTATTCATATGGCTAGCATCCTTAGTCTGGTTACCTTCAGCACATTATTTTATCCCCTGGTTAGTGCTGAAAAAAAGCTTCTAAAGCACAGCTGATAGAGAGAAGTAATCGAAAAAGTCTGCAAAGCTGGGAAGATCGTTAGCACCTGTTAGGTCTGAAAAAAAGCTTCCTCAGAGGGAGTAGCATGAAAAAAGCCTGCAAACATCGCTTCACTCAGTTCTTTAGGGCTGGGAAAAAAGCTTCGAAAAAACTGCATTTGGAGTATAAAACACACCCAAATTATCAGCCTCTTTGAGAGGGGGGAAAAAGTGCATCTTATAGTCCAAAAAATATGGTCATTTGCAATATATCGCATTATAATCTGTGATAAAAAAATATTTTTTTTACCATACTGGCAGGCTGCTTCCCATCGCAAACCCATTTTCTCTTTGTTTCCTAGTCCCAGGGAAACCGATCCTGTCTGTGTATCCCACCCATGAAAACTCTCTCCTGGTCAAATGGGAACCCCCTCTGGAAGCCGAAAGCCAAGTGCTGGGTTACCGCCTCCAGTTCGGCCGCAAAGACGTCGACCCATTGGCCACTCTGGAATTTGCCACCCAGGAGGACAAATATACCGCCACCCATGTCCACAAAGGTGCCACGTACGTCTTCAAGCTGGCTGTGAAGAGCCGGGCTGGCTTTGGGGAGGAAGCGTTTCAAGAAATTACCATCCCAGAAGATGTACCGAAGGGTTACCCTCAGATTCTCGAGGCGAGCAACATCACCTCCAGATCGGTCCAGGTCAAGTGGCTGCCCCCCGTCTTAGCCGAGAGGAACGGTGTCATCGTCAAGTACACCGTAGCCTACCGAGAGACCATCTCTTCGGGAAACCCCCAGGAGAAAGATCTCCCTCCCTCTCCAGAAAACTCATACATCCTGAACGGTCTCAAGCCCAACACCGCTTACGATGTTAAAATCCGAGCACATACCAGTAAAGGTCCCGGGCCGTACAGCCCGACTGTTCAATATCGGACGGTCCTTCTGGATCAAGGTAGGACTTGCCAGTTTCTGCCCCAAGGGTCTCTCTCTGAATCCTGGGAGGCAGAGAAGCCAAAACCTAAACCAAAAACAGCTGTAGTCCTAAACTCCTCGCCGGCTTGAAGATGGCGTGTGAGTACCGTTAAAAAAAAAATACAAGCAGGCTTTTAAAAACAATTAATCATAACAAGGCAGGTGGTTTCCCTTTGCCTTTGGCAGGTAAGTCTTTTTTTCCTTTTTCTGCTAAAGTCCAGTCCAGGCAGCCTCTTGATTGACAGCTGGGCGGAGCAGTTGCCATCACAGGTGGGCGGAGTTTTTTCTTCAGCTTTTGCCCCCCTCCCTCTCTTCGATCTCTTTCTTTCTTTTCATTATTATTATTATTATTATTATTATTATTATTATTATTATTATTATTATTATTATTATTATTATTATTGCAAGCTGGAGAAAGGAGAAAATACACCTATGCAAACTAATTTTTTAAACAACAAAGTTGCACAATTCCATGCACAGCTTCTGTCCTCAGCAGCCAAACAGGAGAATTTGTAGTTGATTTTCATTGCACTGGGATGCTGAAAGGACCCTGGGATCATAAGAGATGTTTTGTTTTGTTTTGTAATATAACAGGGTGTGAATAAGAGTTTTCACAAGGCACAAATGTCCAGAGGTAACTTTGGGGGACTGGAGTAGCACCTAGTGTGTAGAAAACGTGTCTCCGTTGATGAAATTCCAAATTCTGCCATTTTCACTCCGAGTCCCCTGCTCCCCCCTTTGCTGACTGTTTTTCTTCCCCACAGTTTTTCCCAAAAACTTCAGAGTGAAAATGGTCACCAAGACATCGGTCCTTCTGGGCTGGGAGTTTCCTGAAAATTACAACTCCCCTATTTCATACAAGGTAAATGTTTAATATCAGTGTCTTCTAGAAATCCTTGAAAAGGGGGATCCTGCATCCTTCATGCAACAGAGGCAATTTGGTCGTTGGATCACTAGCAAAATTGCCTCTGTTGTACAAAAAGGATCCCCTTTTGTGTCATTTGCACTGGGGTGACATGCAACCTATTTTTGTCATTGCCCTTTTGTTTTGAAGTTAGTTGATCAAAACTCTTAGTTTGGAACAAATTTTCGAATAAACCATCAATTGAATAATTTTGACTGAATAAATTTTTGGATACGCAGTATTTTGCTCAAAAATCTGTCACAAGAGAAAAACTGCACCCTCTTCCGAAGCAACCTAGATCATTTTCAAAGAAATTATCCCTTCAGAAATTACTTCTTTCTTCCTGCTTAATTGAAATCCGTTTAGCTAAATTAGGGAATTTGCTGCTATGCAACATTGTAATGACAAAAAGATTTGGACAGCTGGAAAAAATCCACAGAGGCTGACATTCTCAATGGTTACTAGGCATAAATGATTTGTAGGATTTCCCAAACATGTCAATGAAACTAATCAAACGCTGCTGTGGAACATAAATAGAACAATGCAGTGTGTCCAGATCCTATTTGTGGGGTTCCTAGATGCATCTGGTTGATTACTGTGGGAAATACGGCAATCCTCAACTTACAACCAAAATTGAGCCCAAAATTTATGTTGCTAAGTAAGTTAAGCGAGTGTTGCCCAATTTTACAACCTTTCTTGTCCAACTGTTAAGTGAATTAATGCAGATGTTAAGTTGTTAACATGGTTGTTAAGTGAATCTGGCTTCCCCATTGACTTTGCTTGTCAGAAATTCGCAGAGGGGATCACATGACCCCAGGACACTACAACCATCATAAATACATACTAGTTGCCAAGTGTTTAAATTTTGATCATGTGACCCTGGGGAGGCTGCAATGGTCATGAGAAAAACGGTCATAAGTCATCTTTTTCAGTGACTGTAATTTTGAATGGCCACTAAACGACCTGTTGTAAGTAACAGAACAGAGTTGGAAGGGACCTTGGAGGTCTAGTCCAACCATCCTGCTCAGGCAGGAAACCATATACCATTTCAGACCAATGGCTGTCCAGTCTCTTCTTAAAAACCTCCAGGGTTGGAGCATTCACAACTTCTGGAGGCAAGTTGTTCCACTGGTTAATTGTTCTCACTGTCAGAAAATTTCCTCTTAGTTCTAGGTTGGATCTCTCCTTGATTAGTTTCCATCTGTTGCTTCTTCTCCTGCCTACCAGGACTACCTATGAGATGAAGGTTATTATTGGTCTGGTATAGCAGGATTCTTTTGGGTTTCTTACACGGTCCCAATTATGTTTCTTCCATGCCCTCTTCCTCCATTTCTCACAGATCCGGCATGAGAACACCGGCCAAGAGATTGAGGTGGGTGGGAGTGCCACCAAGAAGCTCATCACCAACTTGAAGCCACAAACCTCTTACCGATTCTCCCTTGTGGGCCAGAGAAGCGAGAAAGGAGATCTTCAGCAGAAAGTGGTGGTGTCCACCGCAGGCAATATGTTGAGCAGAAAACCAGAGGTGTCTTACCGACACGAAATTGATGGCAACGTGATGGTGAATCTGCCAGATGTCAGGACTTCAGACTCCCCAGTTCAGTATGTATACACTGGGGGACCCTGTTGAGTCTGGCAACACAGTTTATATTTTTCCCTTTCAGCATTTGCATTTGACCTTTCCATATGAAGCAGGTCAATGTTAAGCAAGCTATCAAAGCATATGAACCATGAACCCTTCAGTTATAAAACACAGAAAGAAATATTTAGAGCTAGACCCAGACATTTTCACTGTCTGCACCTAAACATCTTTAAAATCTGGGCCAGTTTTGTTGGGGTCTAGGACAACTTGCTGCATCCAACTCGCAACGGCCAACTCACCACTGCCAACTCTCAGCTTGCCACGAAACAACTCTCCACGGGACAAGAGTTACACTAATATTGAAAAAATGGTGGAATAGAATCATTGAAGAAAGGCTGCAAAAGGAGAGACCAAAAGAAATGTGAATGACAGAAATAACATAATGTTTTAATTATCTGAAATAATTGAATTGTTGAATTGTCTCACAATGAGTTGTTCCATGGCGAGTTGGCCCTGGTGAATTGGCTGTGGCAAGTTGTCCCTTTCAGATTTTGCTGCCTGAACAACCTAAAACGTGTTATTTATTGAAATAAAATGCCAGAGGAAACTTTTCTAGGATTAACTAGAAATCCTGTGGGAATTTTGTAAGTTAGATCTCACAGTCACTGAGTTTGGAGAATTATTTTTCACCATTGGTGAGACAGCCCAATACATGCTTCCTGCTTTGAGTCTTACCTCCGTTAATCACATTTCCCATCTAGATTAGCTCTTCTCCTTCATTGTCTCTTTCTTTTAATCTATTCTCTGGCCTGTTTTTCTTTCTTCTTTTGATTATCAGAGCATATTACATTGTGGTGTTACCCTTGAAGAAAACTAAAAGTGGCCAATTCCAAAATTCATACAGTAGTCCGGAAGAAATGGATTTAGAAGAGGTAAGTGAGGATTTGCCATGAAAAAATCCCAAGAGATTTCATCTTGTTCCATTTTTTGAACTTGTGATTTTCTTGGTAGATCCTGGGAATGCTGTAAACGTTATACATCTTCACTGGGGGGAAAGCATTTGACAATGAAGCCTACAGAGAGTCTTCTAAATAACAAACTAATCCATTGTGAGCTAGCTGGCATAACTATTATTGGAACTGTAATGGGTTCAAAAGTTGTCATCTAGTCAAGGGTCTCCAACTTTGGCAACTTTAAGACTTGTGGACTTCAACTTGGCTGGCTGAAGAATTCTGGGAGTTGCCAAGGTTGGAGACCTCTGAGCTACGTTTGCAAAGATGACAGAAGTGCTCATCTAAAATTAAACAAATCACTGCAGTTACATGAATCATGCTGCCGTTAAGTGAATCCAGTTTTCCTCATTGACTTTGCTTGTCAGAAGACAGCGGGGAAGGCTGCAAATAATGATCACATAACCCCTGGGACTCTGTAACCATTATAAATACATGCTGGTTGCCAAACATCCAAATTTTGATCTGGTGACCTTGGAGATGCTGTGTTGGTTGTACGCACAAGGTTCAGTTGTAAGTCGGGTTTTTTCAGTGCTTGTTGTACGTTTGAATGATTGCTAAATGAATGGTTGTAATTCAAGGATTGCTTTTATTTATTTATTTATATTAATCCTTATTCATCTCAGCTCACCTAGATCTTCTCTTTCTCCTTTTCCAGCTAATTCAGCAGATCTCAAGGTTGCAACGGAGAAGCCTCCGCCATTCCCGTCAGCTGGATCCCCACAAAGCGTACATTGCAGCCCGTTTCCACATCCTGCCCCCTTTCTTCATCCTCGGGGATATGAAACGCTATGACAACTTCGAAAATAAAGCCCTGGAGGCCGGACAGAAATACGTCATTTTCGTTTTGGCCGTTCTGCAGACCAATGAAGCCGTGAGTTCCCTTTGCGTCTCCCCACTAATTCTTAGGGCCCCTTTAAGAGCCTGAGTGGGTTAACATTGATCTCCTTTCAATGGAGATCAGAAACAAAAAAGCTTTCCGTTGTGATGGGTCCTCTTCTGTGTTTTTATGCCTTTTGTCTGAATGATATTAATTTATCGTGCTGTGAATAAAAACAGCCCAAAAATATTTTGAGGGGCAGCGGAAAGCGATAAGATGGTAAGATATTCATTCTTACAATGAATATCTTACAAAGCATTCAAAGTCAATATCCGTAAAGCCCAAACGTAGAAAAGTAATAAGCAGCATAAAGTACAAAAATAAAAATGACTTGCATCGAAATTTCTCCAACACTGCAATAATAGAGCAAGAGCATAAAAGGCTAAATTAAATTTGAACGCGGCTGTCCTACCTACTGAGATCACACCACTCATTCGGGCAGGTCAATTAAAAATGTAGAAGCTGTATTTACTCAGCAGGCTAAATTTATTTAACATTAACCTTGTGGTTTGGTTTTTTTTTTTTTTTTGGTTTTTTTTGCTTAGCACTCTGCACAAGCCTAGCTGCCTAATTATATGCAAACTCAGAAATGGATTAGTTTAATAACCAACAAGGGTGTGCAAAACTCACCAGTTCAGGGGTGAACTGGCCCCCGGAAATGTTTGCTTCGCCTGAAATGTTCCAGAACGTCTTGAAAATGTCCTGGTTCAGAGGATTTCCTTTGGGAAACTCATAAACTGCACTGGGAGAATTCATTCTGGAGAATTTTGGAACCTTTCTTTCCCCAATCAGTTTTGCACATCTCAAATGACTAATTTAAATCAGTTACAGGTAGTCCTCGACTTACGATTGCAATGGAGCCCACAAATATGTTGCTAAATGAAACATTTGTTAAGTGAGTTTGCCCCATTTTGTGACCTTTCTTGCCACAATTGTTAAATGAATCGCTGTAATTATTAAATTAGTCAAACTGTTGTTATGTGAATCTGGGTTCCCCTTTGACTCTTGCTTGTCAGAAGGTCGCAAAAAGAGGATCAGGTGACCCCAGGACACTGCAACTGTCGTAAATATGAGTCAATTGCCAGGCGTATGAATTTTGATCTCATGACCATGGGGATGATACAATAGTCATAAGAGTGAAAACTGGTCCTCAGTCACTTTTTCAGTGCTGTTGTAACTTTGAACGGTCACTAAATGAACCATTGTAAGTCAAGCAGTACCTGAATTCTATACCTCAGCCACAATGCCAGATTACACTTTTTGATGTGGGTTTTCACTCACGTTTGCTGATCTGAGTCACAACCGTCGGTTTCACGTCTTTGTTTGTACCCCTTATCTACCTAAATGAGAAGACGAAGGGAAATAGCAATAGACTTATATATCCCTTCACAGTGCTTTACAGCCCTCTTAAGTAGTTTACAGAGTCAGCCTATTGCCCCCAACAATTTTTGGTCCTCATTTTACCGACCTCGGAAGAATGGAAGGCTGAGTCAACCTTGAACCTGGTGAGATTCGATCTGCCAAATTGCAGGCAGTCAGCAGAAGTAGCCTGCAGTACAGCACTCTAACCACTGCGCCACCACAACTCCTCCTTTACAGCAGGGATGGGGAACTACGGTCCTTTTATGACTTGTGGACTTCAACTCCCAGAATTCCTGTGTTATCTGTGCTCAGGAATTCATTCATAAAGGGACCATAGTTCCCCACCTCTGCTTTACACACTTCTTGTCCTTGATTTCTGTTTCAGGTGTACGCTGCCAGTCCCTTCTCTGATCCCATCCAAATGGACAGTTCTGATCCCCAGCCCAAGATTGAAGGAGAGGAGGGGCTGATCTGGGTGATTGGACCAGTTTTAGCTGTAGTCTTTATTATCTGCATTGTTATTGCAATCCTCCTGTACAAGAAGTAAGTGGGAGTGTCCGTTTCTTAGGTTTGTGAGGATCCTCATCCATGGGCTAGGCTATTCCTTTTTTCTTTTTAAAGCAGATTTTTTCCCCCTTGAAGGACTGTGTCTCCTGGGGCAAGATAATCTAACCCCAAGACCCAGTTTGGTTAAGTGATTAAGGTACTGGCCAATCACCAGGAGACAATGAGTTCAAGTTCAGTCTTAACCATGAAAGCCAGTTGGGTATCTTTGGGCCAATTACCAGGAGACATTGAGTTCTACTCCCGCCTTAGACATCAGAGCCATCTGGGTGACTTTGGCCATGTCCCTCTCTCAGTCCAGCCCACCTCACAGGTTTGTTGTTGGGGGGAATAGGAGGAGGAAGGTGTATTTGGTATAAAGGGGTATATATATGTGTGTGTGTGTGTGTCTATATGTATGTATGTATATGTGTTAATATATATATATATGAAAACCCTTACTCTAAACTCATACTTTTCCAACCTGGTGTGCTCCAAACATGATAGCTATCGGGAGGGGGGGGAGCAGGAGAGAGCTCTAACCCCAAGCATCTGGAAGACATCTTGTGGAGGACAACTGATGTCGACCAGAAATATACCTAGAAGGCTGAACTTCCAAAAGCAATCATCAGCTTTGAACTGGGAAGGTTCCTGAGCTATTAATAGGTTTAAGGATAACCAAGAATCTCCCAGCTACTGTCTCATATTATGTCTTTTTTTTTCCCCCTTACACCCTTTTTGTGCGTCCCTGGACAGCAAGCCAGACAGGTAAGAGGTTGTTTTTTGTTTGTTTGTTTGTTTAAATGCTTATTGTCTTTTGCAGTTGAAAATCAGGAATACCTCTGAAAACACATATTTATTTGTCTAAAGTCGAGCATCGTTTGCCCGATTAAACACTGCAGGTTCCAGCTATGTGCTGGACTTGATCCCCTTCTCTTGACCCACCTACTTCTTTCCTGCCTCCTCCTGCTTTCTCCCTCCAGCAAACGTAAAGACTCTGAGCCCCGGATCAAGTGCTTACTGAATAACGCTGAGATCACCCCTCACCACCCCAAAGACCCCGTGGAGATGAGACGCATCAACTTCCAGACGCCAGGTAACCAACTTCATGCTACCCTCCCTCTTTTCCTAGATGGCTGCATGCTTCTGACCCCACTTCATGCCCCGGCGAAGTTCTGTTCGCAAAGACACACGCATGTGTAATTGTGTATCCGGTGAGATAACGGTGGTAGAATTCAGTTTCAAGACGACGTGCGCTTTACGTAAACCAACCGACTTAACAGGCAAAATCTCAGTCCGTTTTATTCAAGAAATCTGAAATAGCTGGATGAGGCTTTTGGTGGGCAAATGGACCACCATAATTCATCATTTGTTCTCTTTGTGCTGAATAAATTAGACTAGGTGGTGAAATCCACACATTTTTTGTGACTTTGCTCAGTAGAATAGAGAGAATTTAGCTTTGCTTAGCAGAGAAGGAGCTTAGGCGATTAGCTAATACATTGATTTAAAACAATGCCCGTTTCAATTTATTTAAACCGTGGCCCTCTTAAAAAGTGTTTAACTCATTTTTAACCCAAGTAGTCTTTTTAAAAAAGAAAAAAAAACCTGCAGCTGGAAAGGATTTTATAAAAAGCTTTCTTACTTGCACACGGTTATGTGAACGAGGAAAAAGGGGGAATGCTTATATTTTTTCACCACAGGTAGTCCTCGATTTACGACCACAATTGAATCCAAAATTTCCATTGCTAAGCAACGTTGTTAAGTGAGTTTTGCTCCCATTTTACAACTTTTTTGCTACAGTTGTTAAGGGAATTCCTGCAGTTGTTAAGGAAATCATATGGTCATTAAGCGAATCCAGTGTCCCCCATGGACTTTGCTTGCCGGAAGCCAGCTGGGAAGGTCACAAATGGTGATCACATGACCCCAGGATGCTGCAACTGTCCGAAAATACATGCCGTGGTCGAGTCTCGAAATTTTGACCATGTGAACACTGCAACTGTGCAAAAAACAATCAAAAGTAACTTTTTTTCTGTGCTAAATGAATGGTTGTAAGTCGAGGACAATCTGTATAACATTTCACCAAACAGCTGTGGACGCCATAGGAGAAGCAGCATTTCCACTTTTGCATTGATGGAAGAGGAACTGCTTCTTTGCACGCCTGCATAAAATAAACGTAATGCCCAGGATATTTCCACCCAAGCAGCTTGTCTCAAGTAGTAGTGTGTGAGTCTTGGAAGAAGATGGGCAGTGTAGTTTAGGGCAGGGACTAGGGGAAAAAGAGGAAGATCCTAACATGCCAAGAGAAAACTGACTGGATTGGATTGGTGGGATAGGCTCCCCTGGATTCTGTTGAAGGAAGGAGGGCAGAGAATTGCCTTATTTAGCCTACGCAGTTGCCATTTTGTCTGAAACTGCAAATAACCCAAGTGTTCCCATCTTATTTTTGGAGCACAATGATTGGTTCTGGTTTCAATACAAAGCTGCCTCCTGTTTTGGGACCATGCCCTCCCCCTTTGCAAAGGAAGCGTTATTCCTTCCTTCCTTCCTTCCTTCCCCACTCCCTCACTCTCCTTTTTTTTATTTTATTCCATCTTCCATCCTTCCCATTTTCTTCTGTCTATGTATCCTTCCTTCCTTTGTTCCTTCCTTGTATCTTTCTTTTCCTTCCTT